>BQKN01066466.1:304459-318612 GCA_022839385.1 Asparagus kiusianus
CCCCCCCCCTCCCTCCCTCCTAAATTCTGGGAATTTGCGAGATAAGCTGAAGTTCGGAGGGGATTTGTAAGACACCCACATAGTTTAGGCGGTTATGTAAGATAAACAAAGTTCAGAAGGGTTATGTGCAACAAACCCTAAAGTTTTAGAGAGGTTTTGTAAAATTAACCATTCTAAGTAGTCCAAGCTTTAACTTAAATCACAAGCGCACATTACATAGTAGATAGTACATTTATATCCATAAAAAATAATAATAATAAAACAATAGATGTTATAGTTGATAAAATCCAAATCCCATCACACTACTCTCAGCCCATAAATAGCTTAAGACTATTTATGTCATACCTAACCCATCAACTAGGGATCAAATTCTTCTCAATTCTTGTCAACCAAAACATGGTTAGTTGCATCACCCCCTCCATGTCCCCATCAAAACTACTTCACAGCTCATATTCAATAATGTCCTCTTCGTTTATTCCTTTTAGAAAGAAATTTGCACCCTTTCCACTTCACGATAAATTTTCACAATGAACATACCTTTTAATCTCATACATGCAACCCTCCAATAATATTCAGATGTGTTAAGAGTATAAAACTATAATCCTTAATTCGAAAGTTTTAATATACTGTAAGAAAATCTTTAATGATGTATTAGAGAAACTCAAATTTAATTTCCATTTGCCACAAATTTTAAAATGTACTAAAACAAGATGGCGTTGTCGTGGTTGTTATTTCGGCCAATAAAAATGCACAAGAACATGGTAGAATATAAATTAAAGGCTTAATATCATAAAACTCCCACTTTCAAAATATTAGAAAACCCCTCTTAAGTTTAGGTGTTATCAAAAAATCCCCTTCACCTTTAACGTTTTATCACAAAAACCCCCTAATGGTGTTGTCCCTTATTACCCCAAAATTTCAGTGGACAAATATGCCTCCTAGTTTTGATTTTCGGTGGGAGGGTTTTTCTATAAGAAATTAGACTAATATGTTAAACAAATTTCTTTTTACCACGTAGGGGTGAAATTCCTACTTATAGTGTTTTTGTCTGCTTGAAATTTGAGACCATGAGGGCCGTTACGGGTTTTATATAATAAAACCTTGAAGTTAAGGGGGTGTTTTATGATATTTTGAAAGTTAATGAGAGTTTTTGATAATCATCCAAAGTTAAGGGAAATTTTCTGATATTAAGCCTAAATTAAACCTCAATTCTTACTAGAACTAAAGAACTTTGATATAATGGATATTAGTTGTTAGCCATGAGACTTGGAGAATTACAATAATGTTGCACACGTTGTCGTAAATTACTCGTTATCCTTCAAAATAAACGCTAATCAAGATCATTTTCTTATTTTAAATGACAAATTAATCGAAACAAATACATATGATACCATTTCCAATATAATTATCATATACACATAGATAATTGGGAAAATTGCTTCTAGCCCCCAAAACGAGTCAGAGTCATGTTTATAAATCACATTTTTACAGAAGTCGTCTTCATGCACAATTACTTAGATTAAACAAAAAACATAGGATTTATAAGAGGAATTAGACGGAGAATATAACATGTATATAAACGAGCACATGCGCATTCCTGATATCCTGAGTTATATATACAAGGGCCAAATGGCCAAAGAGCTAATACTTGACTTGAAGCCGTGTTCTCGGGACGGTTTACGGAAAACCGATTTATATACATGAAAATATTCTTCTCTAATTCAAATAACGTCTAAATAATAATAATACGCTTGCGCGTTTGGTGATGGACATTATCTTGATCTCTATGTTTAGCATTTCCTTTTATCACTGTTAATTTAGAATTTATCTTTTATTTATATCTGTCATCTACACTTACACGCGCATTATTATTTTACATGCTTGTTGGGATTTTCTGACTCCCCTGGGGTTTGTGCGCCCTAGACTCTGTGACCGTTTTCTCTTCGCAGGACCGAGAGTGCTTTGAGGGTTAGGCCCAGCTGTAGTGATCACCTTCTGTCCTTTCACTCTCAGCTTTAGTTTTTAAGGTAGATATTTGTTTAAACTTTTCCTTTAGTCACATGTGGTTCTCCAGACTATGATGTATTTTCCTCTTTTCCAATTTGGATAGTTGTGGACTTGTCATAGAACCTTGTGAATTTTAGAGATTTCTTCACATATCCATTTTCGTTGTGGTCACAGTTACTTTCTATATGGTGTAGTTTAGCTTTATATTTGTATACATGATGAACTAGAGGCGTGAATATGGCCGAAGGGTTGCATTGCCGACCGAGTCACGTTCCAAGTTATTACATTTTGGAACTGGGGCGTGATAGGTTTATGGCCGCCCCCCCCCCCCCACAAGGACTTTGTCAACGGTCCCTTCACCCCCAAAAACACTCGTGATTTTCCTCTAGTCCCCAAACCCCCCACGTGAAATGTCATTTAAACCAACGTGATCTTTCCAAAATACTCTCATACAGCCTACCACCCTATCAAGCGGAAATCTGGGAATAGTACTATAGCAATAATTGGTGATTAAAATGTGGTTTTGGAGGGGGAAAACTCATTTCCCTCCAAATTATTACCATATCTATTCCCCCTCCCGTAGTAAAACCATCTCCTTCCCATTTGCTTACCCCAACTACTCCCCGGCCACTTAATTATACTCATTGAATCCTCTTCGATCTTTCAACTGCTCTTGTTTAAAATGACGGATGTATCACTTCTTTGCATGGTGACAAATGCAAAAAGCAACAAAGACGGTGACAGTGTTTTCGTAGTTATCAAAGGGACTACAAAAAATTGTTAGCTTGAAATATCAAGTGTCACAAAGGCTTAAAATACCAATGCAATCTCTTTCACTGAAATTCATATGCGAAAGGGAAAAGAAATTCAGTATTTCAATTGATAATGACGAGAACTTGAGTTTTATGTTCGAGTATAATCATTGTAATGGATTTACAGACGTAAACTTGTATGCTACATCCACTGGGGAATCCTTAACATCTCAAAACAACCAAACAACTCCTGAAAATGTGTAAGCATTTCACTTATAATTTTCTTATGAGTTCACTGATAGGTTATGAATTGGTTGTTAACCTTATGTATTGGTTGCTGAGATTATGAATTGGATGTCAAGGTTACGGACTGGTTGCTAAGGTTATGTGTTGTTTGAATGATTTTATGAAATAGTTTTAAGTTTGTTGCTAAGGTTATAAGTTCGCTGTTATGTATACGAGTTGGTTGCTATGGTTATGTGTTGTTTGAATGATTTTATGAAATAGTTTTAAGTTTGTTGCTAAGGTTATAAGTTCGCTGTTATGTATACGAGTTGGTTGCTATGGTTATGCGTTTAGTGTTAAGTATACGAGTTTGTTGTTGAGGTTACGAGTCCGTTGTTAAGGTGAAGGGTTCTTTGTTAAGGTTATGTGTCGGTTGTTGAGGTTAGAAGTTCGTTGTTAAGTTAAGACTTCGTAGTTAAGGTTATGTGTCGACTGTTAAGGTTAGGAGTTTGTTATTGTGGTTATAATTTCAACAAAAAATAGTGACATCGTCAACAAAAAATTATGGAGGGACTTCTCCTGGCGGAGGGAATTCGCTCTCCTTACTAATGTCAGCAAAGAATGATTGAGGGTCTTCCCTCTCAATGTCAATATCAATTTCACCCATGCTGCGTGGAGTGCCTGATTCAAAAAAAGAGAACATTCAAAATATAAATATGAAAAAACTTAACAACAGCTATATAACCTTAACAACTAAACCATATAATTAACTATCAAACGATAAACTTAATAACCAATCGGTAAACTCAATAACAAATCAGTATACTTAACTATCAATACCCATACGTAATAATCAATCTACCATGTACAAGTTTGTGGCTCCATCGCTGGGCTGGACACCTCTGCAGTAGGCCTCTTATTCTTATATACAGTGAGGATTCTGTATCAGGCTTCACTTAGTTTCTCCCTCAGCCTCTTCACTTGAGCAGACAAAGTAGCCACTTTCATAAAAAGAGAAGTTATCTCTATTCGGTCGACAACAATCTGATATTTGAATTTATTCTCATTATCGCGATGTAATTTTTGATTCATTATCATGATGCTCTTCCAATAGATCACTTGCTGAGGCAATTCTATTTTTTCAATCGCCTCATTGGGCTGCTCGACCGCTTCATCAATATTTTTGTGACATCGTCTATGCAACAGACATATACAATATTATTAAAAAATAATAATTAAAACAAATAAAATCCACAATTACTAAATTCTTACCCATCCTTCAAGAAAGTTATCATCTTCTGCTCCCTTTTTCATTTTGATAAGAGGCTGGCTTGGGCCACGTGCCGTACCAGCATCTCCTGCAGCTGGTTCCTTATTATTATTATTCTCTCTCTCTCTCTCTCTCTCTCTCTCTCTCTCTCTCTCTCTCTCTCTCTCTCTCTCTCTCTCTCCTGCAAACCTCCCTCAATACTTTGAGCTTGGTCATGGAACTGTGGAAGCTTTATCGTAGCTTTCTTTGTTTTAGCTACAATAGTGGTCAATCTCAAAGATTTAGCAACATCTCCCAATTTCACCTAATTTATGAGGGGAGGCCGCAACGTACTTCCAACTACTGGATTCTTGATGCCAGTAAATTCATAGTACCATAGCTACACATGAGAGTTTAAATAGAATCTTAACAAACACCCCTTAACCTTAACAACAAATAAGCAACCATAATAATAAATCCGTAACATTAATAATAAATCCGTAACTTTAACAACTAACCTATAACCTTAACAACCAACCCGTAAGCTTAACAACTAAACCCTAACCTTCACAATCAGTAATAAATAAAGGTAGGATCACTTATACAAACAAGTACATCCTCGCAGATATACAATCGTCTTCCCTAGCCCAGGACCCTTCAGTGCCTTTTCTATCGCATCAAATATTTCACTGAATATATAGGTCCCGCAAGCAGTGTTATTGTCATGTTCGATACTGTCAACATACTTGAATAAATGCCTAGGAACACTAAGAACACTGCTTGGACGTCAGATCATGTTCAACTGATAGAGGATCTGCAGCAGGACAAAGTCCTTCACATCTCGATGATCAGTTGATTGTACCAGCTTCATGAGCATATCCTCAACATTACGTCTAGTGGGGGCTGGAGGAGTTGTACTGCTGTCACCCTCAGGTTTGGTAAAAAACTTGGACAAATCCTGTTTTTCTTATCTCAGTTAGGGCCAACAAGATCCCCCTCATTAGAGAACTACGTATGTCTCATTACCCACTCAAGGTTGAATGAGCACGCGATTTCTTCTCAAGATTTTGTGTTAGTGAAGACGAATTTCATCTTTTTCTCGTCCCACTGTCTCAAAACATGCTCAAAAGTTGGAAGATCAAGACGAAGAGGGCCAAAATGAACGTAGTGTCTGAATACACTATCTTCGTAGGCTTCCCAGTGCCTTTGCTCCATATGCTACACCAAAGTGTGCATGAACTCATAGTATGCAGTGAAGCTGGATGTGGGCCGCAGCTCAGATGTGGGCTTTGCCCGTTGTCTACAAAGCAAAAACAAAAGATATAAATAGTTTCAAAATAATCAGTAAACATAACAACTATGCTGTAAACTTGACAAAGAAACTGTAAACTTAACAACAAATCCATAAGTTTAACAACCAAAACCTATCATCAACAACCAATCAATAACCTTAACAATAAAAGCATAAACTTACAAGTTAACAGTAACATTCACAACGAATAGTCACAAGTAAACAATAACCTTCACAACAGACTCAGAACCTTATCAAGTAACCATTAACCTTAACAACTAACAGGCCACATGTCACAACTAAATGATAACCTTCACAACAGATAAATAACCTTAACAACTAATGCATAACCCTAACAACGAATCAATTTCCTTGACAACTACAAGCTAACCTTCACAATTTATCAGTATCCTTCACAATTAACACATCATGCAACATGATAAACAACATAAAAAATAACGGTAAAAATTACTTTTTTGTTGCTATATACTTCTCTTTATCTCCTCTCTGTAGATCCAAGAGCGCTCTAGAGGCATCGTCGGTGCTGCCGGTGGTGCCGGTGGTGCCCTCTAGATCTGGGTTGTGGGCTGGCTTTTTGGGTTGAGCTCGACTTCTGGGATGAGAGTGGCTGGTTGCGATGTTCTCTAGAACATCAGCAATTGAAGCGCCAGCTTCATACCACTCCACTATTGTCTGGGGTCTTTTTGAGACGATGTACTGTGACACGTCGTCGTCTTCACTGAATTCGACGGGAAGGTCTGTTTTGGGAGTTGTCTCGCCGGCCATTTTTCCCGATTAATCTCTGGAGTTGGATGATTTAGGGCTAGGGATTTGAAATGAGAAAAATGCTCTGGAGTCTGTTCGCTTGGACAAAAAACAGATGAAATGACACGAACGACGAGGAAGTGTTTAGATAAACGGGATACGGTTAAATCAAAGGGTATTTTGGGAAGATCACGTTGGTTTTAAACATTGTTTCACATGGGGTGGAGGGGTTGGGGGCTAGAGAAAAATCGCGAGTGTTTTTGGGGAGGACGTGGCCGTTGACAAAGTCCTGAGGGGGCGGAACAATCTGACTCGTGCACCCAATCAAGTATAACATGTAGTCATCTCGCTGCCGGAAAATATAAATATACAGTCCCCCACAAAAATATGAAGTGTCCTTATTCCCATTTTTTCTTGCAAGATGTATAATAATACAACATTGTACATTAAATGATGATTGATAAAGTAACCCCACCACGTGCACCCAATCAAAACAGACTTGGCCCCACATGTCATCCTGAAATCCCCACCCGACCCGAAGCTCCTCGCCATCACATATAAACACCGACCCAGACCCCCCATCCTCCTTTCCATTCCCCCATCCCTCCTCCCACCACAAAATTCCTCCCCTCCAAAAAAAGAGAAGAAGAAGAAGAAGAAAATGCTCCCCTCTCCTTCCTCCTCCACTTCACCCCCCTCCACCTCCAAACCCCTCGCCCCCAGACCCTCGCCTCGAAACCCTAGCAAGCCCAACTGCCGCTGGAAAACCCTGACCCAGCAGCGCCTCTACAACCGCCGCCTCCTCGACGCCCTCCGCCGCCCCTCCCCCCGCCCCGCCACCGCCCGGTCCATCAAGGACGCCGCCGACTCCGCCCTCGCCGTCGCCGCCCGCGGCCAGTCCCGCTGGAGCCGCGCCATCCTCACCGGCCGCTGCCGCCGCAGGGTCCTCCTCAAGGCCGCCGGCGGCAAGGTCCGCCGCCGAAAGCCCAAAAAGCCGCTGCCTTTGCCGCCGCCGTCGAGGGCGAAGTCGCCGGAGGGGAGGGTGGAGGAGAGGCTGAAGAAGCTGGGGAGGCTGGTGCCGGGGTGCAGGAAGCTGCCGGCGACGAGCTTGCTGGAGGAGGCGGCGGACTACGTGGCGGCGCTGGAGGTGCAGGTGAAGGCGATGAGGGCGCTCGCCGAGGCCATGGCGGCGGCGGCGCTGACGGGTCCGCCGGCGGAGGAGGAGGAGGCGGGGGGTGGCCGGGACTGAGATGAGTAAGTGATTCTGGACGACGAATAAGGGCTTGATGATGGAAGGGGATTTGATAAAGTTTTTTTTTTTTTTTTTTTTTGTAAATTCTTGATACTTGTATATGAACGTATCGTCTCCTCTTTTTTTAAACTTTGATGATGATGATGATGATGATGTCGTTGAGCGCTTAAAGGAACAAAAAAAAAAAAAAAAAGAAAGAAAGAAAGAAAGATGATGGTGGGTTATTAATTTTGATTGTGTTTGTTGATGGGGATATATCGGTTTATTTATTCTTGAAAAATGAAACATGGTTATTTATATGAATAGATTTAAGGTTTGATAGAAATGGGTGGGTTAGGAAAAAATTTGTTGCAATTAAGGTGAACGCATCTACTCTGATTTTGTTGCAATCGTATTATTGAACGAATGATTGCTGATGTCCCTCCACAAATGCTCAAAGAGAAGTGTTTGTGAATTAGGAAAACGGAATGCGTTTGATTGAAACTAAGATACGTGTCGTGTATGTTGATCTTGAAGTCTAGAAGAAAAAAATATATACGATATGGAATGCATTTATTTTTTTCCCCCCTCAATAAAATGATGACTTATTATAGATAGACTAATTCTAGATTCTATAATTACATAGGTGATCTTAGAGTTTGTCTATCTAGATGAGTAACCTCGAGATTAATTACTGATTGTAACTACACTTAAAACCCTAATAGTGGATAGAGAAGAGCGTAGGGGAGGGGAATGATTGAACTAAAATTCAGGGCAGGAAAAGGAGAGGAAGAGCGTATGATGTAACTAATTGTGTTTGGATTTACAACGAGTGATGAGGACAAAGGAAGAGTTATGAAACTAATTTGTGTATGTTTAGAATAGAAAATAGGAATAGTAGGGAACACACCACTTAAAATCCAACCCCTCTCCTCCCAATCTATCCACTCTAGGAGGGTTAAGAAAGTGAAGAAATTTGTTTCTTTTTAACCGTCCCAATACTTTACCTCACTTAATGAAAAATGTAAACAAAGATAATTTTAGGATGGTTAACATTGTAACCTTCCCAACTCCTCCTCTCCCCTCTTAAGAGTTGTTTTTCGTATTGGCTCCAAGGTCATTCATTTAGTTACAATTGCTAGGTTACACGCGTAGATACGCAAACTTCAGGTTAACTGTGTAAAAACACCACACGTCATAATGTTATCAAAATGTAATTAATCCTAAAAACAAACAGAAAATTCAACTTGCTTTCAAAAAATAATAATAATGAATGCTATTATGTCATTCCCATGGATACGATTCATAGTATGAAAAGCATAATAATTTTTCCAATTTTTTTTTCCAAAACGAGTTGCTTGGATTCAAAAGGGGCATGATGTTTCCTTAGCCCTTAAAGGAATTTGAAATAGATATCACCTAAACTTAGGCCTTTTACCTGATTTTGCCCAATGCTTTGCTTGGTTGCTTAGAAAGAGATGTTGGGAAGAAAAAGGAAGCATAAAAGGGAAAGTAGATGAAATTGTAGCTTGAATTTCATTGTCACAATGCCTTCTACTAGGGGAGAACTTCTGATAGCAATAGTATGAAAGAGATTTTTCAACTGTATGCGGCCATATAAATCTCTTAGTTTCCTTCTTTTTCCCCCCATTTCACTACATACTAAAAATTAAAAGGAAAATAGATTTTTATTTTCGGAAAAAAGTATTTAGAGAAATAAATTATTACAATTACAACAACAATAGAAGCTTCATACGAAATTTAGGAATTAGCCATATATTCATTCTTCCATTATATTCTACTAGTGTGAACACCGTGCAAAACACGTCATACTTTTTTCTCCGCTATAGTAATCCCGGTTTAACTGCTACAATAACATTATTGATTTTTTTGAATTGCTATAGTATCCCTATAGTTCCCGTGTACCACAGTAATATATTTTTTCAAAAAATCTACAGTATCCAGTTCATAATGTTACAGCAAATGTAACTGTAGTAATTACTGTAGCGTGAATGATGAATCATTGGTTCTCCCATTTGTATAAAGAGGTAGATTAATTAAGGGATATCTTCTCCGTTGATTCCAGGATTGGGAAAAAAAGAAAAAACACTTGAGGTTCTTCATCAGCCTCCCATATGATATAACCCTGTAAGGTTCAGCACATGCTCGCACGTGTCAGAATGGACACGCACGATGGCGACGGAATGGACGGATAAGATTCTTCGATCCCCGAAATGCTGCACACGTGTATTCACGTTGCTCCAATAATGCAAGCTCAGCCCGTCTCCGTCCCCTTCCCTTCCATCAGAGATCAAGTAGCGAAAGGATAGCAGCCTCCAGGTCACTTGCTTTTATTGAGGACCGTTAGAGCCATCTGCGTGCTGGTGCAGCCAATTAGAGGTCGACACGCGGGCGATTTTGGTGGTCCCGATGAAAGGTGGGCTTTGATCGTTTCAGAGTGGGCTCAAGCGTAGGTGTGGGCATGTATGGCTGTTGAGGCTTCGAAAGGATAAAGGAAGTTAATTTGATGGTTAAGTTGTTATATCCAGGTAAAAATATCAAACTGCTCATAATCCTATACCTTAAATCTACCTAAAATAGCCCGCGAGTGTTGTATGAGTATTTCCGGGTCAAAAACATCAAATTGGATATTAAAGTGCAACTTTTAGAAACTTTGAATATTTAAGTGTAGGGTTTTGAACATTGAATATTTCGGTGCAGTATCAGGCAAACTTTAGGTGTTTAAGTGTAATTGACCCTTTTTCTTGGAATGATGAAATAATAATTAATGTCATTACAACTTAATATAGATGTCTAGGGTGCTACTATAGGGACCCAAAAATGGGACATATAGAGGGGGACAGATGAGGTGTCCCCTCTGGTTGCATAGAGGGGACACCTCACCTGGCCCCCTCTATCTGTCCCATTTTCGGGTTCTTGCGGCATTTTTGAAATGTATATTCTGTCCCTAAGCACTTGCACATATGTTCAACGCCGCATCAGATGGCAAAGGCAAAGCTGCGCTTGGAATCATCAACTAAACAACTAGGGCATAAAAGATAAAATATTCTAACTATCATCACAAAACGCTGAGTGTTTAATTTCCATCTGATACTCCCATGGAATAGACCCAGCCATCTAGATTTTGAGACAACCATTGTTGTCACCCTACATCTCCTACAAAGTTTTACACAAACAAAAGAAGAAGAATACTTCAAATAAAAATGATTTTAAGACCAACGATTTACAAGGACGCATCTCCTTATCAAATATGCTGCTGCTTACGCATCAATGAAAACAGAAACAATCACTTGCAAATTACAAGGATTCATCTCTTATCGCATACATTCATCACTTTTTGTGACCAGAATCTACATCATTAACCCACACTTCGAAATGCGATTCAAAGAAAAGATCACTACTCCTGCATTATCAAGTGAGGCAATCTAACAATTGTTACTCTCTTCGCCTATCCAACCATGATGTTATATGCAAGCCAAAACAGAGTACAACTTCATTTTCCAAATTGTCAACACACCTCATAAAACATAACCAAACATGACAATAATTAATATGTACAATGAATACTAGGCAGTCTGCACACACAAATACAAAAAAAAGTTTCAAAATTCAATAACCTTCCTACCAATTGCCTGAGCTTACGGCTAGGAAAAGAATTAAAAATGCCATCGAGGCTTATTATGACTGCCAATTCTATAGAAGGGGTGTTTAAAGTTAGGCTAAAATCACTCTGCATTACCAAATCTCTCTGCAATAATAGGACGAACGTCATCAGCATCAACAAGAGTTTCAAGAAAAGGAAGCAACGAGATGAGCGCTTGATCTGATGGGTCATCAAACCAACTCGTGATAGGTATTCCGTTATTTACTTGCAACCGGAAAACCTGTAATCGCAAATGAAGAAAGCAATAAAGATTTGACTTTTTAGAGGTTTAAGCATCATCTTGCATTTTAATAGATGACATATCAACAACAAAGCATTTATCCAAAATTTTCGTGGTTTGCTACATGAATCCTACTCATTCACTCAATTCTGATGAGGGTTATCCCAATCAAGTTAACCATTATCATATCCTTCTTAACTTTTGTTAACTTTTAAGCAAGTTATCTTATACTTGCATCTAGTCCCCGTTAATTATAGGGCAAATTTCACTTAACCCCCTCAAGTTTGAGAGGTTTTGCACATAACCCTCCTGGACTTTGTTTATTCCACTTAACTCCACTGACTTTTGGCTGTCTCACTTACAGCAACACCTCCACCCACCCACCAGCCCGCCTATCCACACCAAAAAAAAAAAAAAAACACACACACAAACTTTGAAGTTTTCCAGTACAAGCCCTTGACATTGTTAACTGTTAGTGGTGAATGACCAAATGCCCTTTCTGAAATATAAACCCCCAGAAATGATGAAATGATGAAATGATAAAATAATAAAATTTACCCTGAATTGTAATCTCATCTCATCAGTCATCACTTCTCCTGATTAGTGCATTTAATGGTCTCCGTTGCATTTAAAATAAATAATGAATAAGGAGGAATAGAACCTGTGGCGAGTTGTCAACTATCACGACTTTTGCGAGGTCAACTCCTAAAACAGTAAGATCTTTGGTGTAGTTGCCATCGGAGAATATACAAGATTCACGATACATTCGCTTAGAGAATAGATTCCTGTTGGGATCTAGAATATCGAGCAGCTGTTCAGCATAAATGCTCTGGCTGGCTGTGAAGATTACGACCTCAAACATGTGAGAGACTCTCTCAAGGAATGTTTGAAGGTGGGGTCGTCTTTTCACGTACACAGTGTGCTGCTTCATGTTAAAGAAAACTTGGAAACTGAAGTCTGCATCTCCACAATACTCTAAGGTGGAATGGACAAGAGTTTCTGCACAGAATATCAGAGTGAACTTCAGAGATATCTGTTGTAGTATTAATTTGCAAAAATGGTCATAATTTAATTTAGCTTAGAAGGAAACTCCAAAAACAGTAGCTTCAAAGAATCTTCTCAAGAAACATATACAAGATTAAAAGCAAAGACACACATAAAACCTTAAAATTATTTAGAACAAACTTAAAGGTCATTTGAAGGTAAGTGGCTAATTGCATATGAACTATCAATGCTAGCACATTAAGTCACTGCAATAAGGTCCTGAAAAATCTAAGGAAAACTTGAATTAGAAAAGAATGACATATTGATGTGGATGATATAGGAGAACGTTTTAATTATCAGCCTCAGGGAATGGCTGATATGGCAATAAAAGAGAGGATTTTAAGCAAGTAGATATGGTTATACTTCATATGATGCTTTGGAGCATGAGATCATTTTATTCATAATCCAACTTTGTTTTTGCGATTAGTTACTACTTACTGTAATCTCTTTCATACTATGTGGTCATGTTTCTTTCATCTTTGGTCTTCATAACATCGCAAGTTTATGACAAACAATCACATGCTGCATCTTTAAACTTTCCAATGTACAATAAGTATAGTCAACAGATACATATTTCTGTGTGCAAACAAGATAGTCAACAAATTTCTCATTGTCTGTAACGTCTTTAACGTTGTCAGTTTAACTTCACAGAAGGGTTAAGATTCACCCAGACATTAATTCATTAAATCTGCAAAACTGCTTAAAAATATCATAGGCAAAATAGTCTCAAGAAAATAAATATCTGCAGTATAGTGATAACAACAACTACAAAGATAACATTTTGTTTAAAATGGATTGCAGTGACGTTTTATATTTACAGATAAATATTTACTAATCTTTTCCAGTCTTATAATTGTAACAATATGTCAAACCATATTGCTTTGTCAGCTGATTACATGTACTGGCTAAATATATATCAGAAGGATTAGGCTCAAAGGCAATCAACACCTTAAAGACCTAATTGTGGATGACACATTTTAAATGAAGAAATATGAGATGGGGCTAATGCAGAGAACTGTGAAAGAGCATAACTCCTTTCAGATGTTTCTACGATAGACTTTTGTTGAGCGCTGAGAACAATCACAAATAACAAATATACAGATTTTTACATAACATCACGATATAGTTTTGACAATACAGACAGATAAAAGGATCAAGGTTGTAACATTGAATGGTAGTCTAAAATGAAAATTTTGTGAAGGTGCTACTATAGAGAACCAGACATGGAAGTACAGCATGTAGATAGTGAGCATCATCATGTTATCTTAATGATCACTTCAGGTGATGTTAACAGTCACTATATTTGACAGAAAGACACTCAACGAACCAATATTCTGATAGTAGATGACAACAGTATCATCCAAGGTGAAAATCAACTTTATGCATAGCAGTTATTAAATTTTATACTTTCAGCCAAAAATGTAATTTTACTTTTACTGAACAGGTTTAGCGAACTAAATCTGTCAACAAATCCTCTTCTCTTGTAAATTGTAATATAACACATATTCTTATAACAGTAATCTTCTTTAGAAGCATACCTTATGAATTTATAAAGTGGTGAGAAAAGGTGAAACCAAGGTTGCATAGGTACGAGTATGGACACGGGTACGGGACACGGCAAATTTGTAAAAAGTAGGAACGGCTCATATATATATATATATATATATATATATATATGAGCCGT
>BQKN01066466.1:323846-341811 GCA_022839385.1 Asparagus kiusianus
GGAGAGGTTCAAATGCAAACCTCACTATCCTAAAAACTAAAAACCAATCCTCTCCATTGGATCTATATTCATCCAATGGCTGAGATTAAATCTGCATAAGGGTAATAAAGTAAAATAAACAGCCCATTAAATAGAGGTAATTAATGCTTCTTGTTGAGTTCTCCATTTTCCCATGCAACTCTCTCTCTCCAAAATCACAGCAACCTATCACGTTCTCCTCTCTCTCTCTCCTCCATTTCCCAAAAGCTTGAACCAGCCCCCTGAGAACCACCAGAACCCAACTTTCTCTCTCTCCTACCCAGCTATCTCCCTCTCTCTCTCGTCCGCCATCAACACAAGCTTCCACGCCGGCAAAGCCAAGCTCCCAAACTCGACCTCTAGTTCCGCCTGCACCCTCGCTGTCCCTCCAACCCGACCATCTCCATCTCCTCCGCTCCATTCCCAGCGAACCCGCCAACTCGAGTCGTCAACCCCACCCCCGCTCGAGCTCCGACCAGCAGCGACGACCGCGCCGCCTGAGTTCACCGTCAACCCCAAGCCCCGACGAGCCCCCGCCGGCGAACTCCGACCCTAGTCACCGCCTCACCGCCTCTCCGACCTCCTTCCAGAAACGCCGTCAGCCCCATTTGCCACCACCACGACCAGCCTTCGTCGTCGCGACCAGCAGCCATCTCCCTTCCCCTCTCCTCTCCGCCGCTGACCGCCAGTTTGTTTTTACCATAAAAATTATAACTTTTTGCTTAAAATCATCAAACACGTTCTATAAATGCATGAGTGAATCTCGATTCACTGCAGTGAATCCAGCTTGTTTTTACTTCAATAAACGCATTAGTGAATCTAGATTCACTTTCAGTGAATCTCGATTCACTGCAGTGAATCCAGATTCACTTTCAGTGAATCTCGATTCACTACAGTGAATCCAGATTCAATTATGTGAGGTGTTTGTTTTTTACCATAAAAATCATAACTTTTTGCTGTAAAAGGTGAAAATTTTTCATGTTATAAAATTTTATAACTTGTTTTTTACCATAAGTAAGCTCGATTCACTGCAGTGAATCCAGATTCACTGCAGTGAATCCAGATTCGAAAGCTTGGATGGTTAGGATGTTTTTTAGTGAATCCATAAGTTTCTTATTATTTTTGTTTTTTATTTTTGCAGATTTTGCTATTGTTTGATAACGAGTTTCAGTTCACTGAATCTGGATTCAATTTAGTGAATCTGGATTCACTCGCGGCTTCGGTTCGTCAGAGCGGCTTCGGTTCGTCGGAGGGAGCTCACGGGCAGTGGAGTTGGATGAGCTCGGTGAGGAGTTAGTGGTGTTTGTGGTGGTGAGAGAGAGGAAGAGAGAGGGGGCTGGTTCAAGCTTTTGGGAAATGGAGGAGAGAGAGAGAGAGAACGTGAGAGGAAATTTGTCTATAATGTAAGAGAGAGTATTAAAGTACGTGTATTAAATTTGTATCATTGTTCCAATGTAATCAGTCATCATTAATGCAATGAATTGTTCCACTTTTACCCTTTTCACATTAATGCAGTGTATTAAATTTGTCTATATTTATAATTCTGCCATCGAAATCTAGGCCATTGGATTAGATAGATTGGAGGGTTAGGATAGGTTTTTAGTTCTCTAGGTTTTCATTTGAACCTCTCCCCTATATATATATATATATATATATATATATAAGTAACAATTATATTAACTATAGCAATTTTACTATGTTTAATTTCAAATTGAGAAATAAGCTCATTCCTTAAAAAAACCCTACAAATTGACTTCATATCATCAAGTTAGTGGACTCTTAACTCAAAAAATATAGTGCCACCCACACCAAGATTATGTGAGATAAACAAGGTTCAAGGGTCTATGTGAAAAAACACCAGTCTAGAGGGAGGTGGGCTTTCGTGAGTAAACCAAAAAGCTAGTTGAGCCCAATTAAACAACCCGAATGATACGCTGAATAAATGTTCACAATACAAATCAACGGTCCAGATCCTCCAACCCTAGAACGAACGCCTCAGATCCACCCCATTCCACTCCCTATAAATGTCCTTCCTCATTCCTCACCCCAAACCCTAATCCTAGAAAACTCACCTCCCCTCAAATCCTCCCCTCAAAACCCTAATCTCCCCTTCCCTGTCGGAGCCCCTCAAAACAGCCGCCAACATGCGGATCTTTGTCAAAACCCCCACCGGCAAGACCATCTCCCGACCCTCGCCGACGCTTCCTCGACCTCGTCGAAGCTTCCCCAAAGCTCGTCGACGCTTCCCCGACCTCGTCTTCGATCTACGAGCTTCCTGACACGTGGGAAATAAGCTGCTCCCGTGTCCCCTCCGTTTGGGTGCGGAAAAAGTACCCAAACCGCAGCCGGCACGGGTATGGCGCCAAAATTGACGTGTCGAGGTATCATAGAGTGAAACCAATTTCTGAACTATCTATGAAGTTTAAAACACAAATCATCACTATCCCCAATGCATGAAACCCAAAATTCAAAATAATTAAGTCATGCCCATCATTATAAGAAGTAGCATGACAGAGAAAAACAGTTAATAATAATAATTATGAATGATGTGATTACGATGAAGTTGCCTGGGTTTCTTAAAGATATTCATTCCATTGGAAATTTGGATTAAGATTTAATTACAACTAAGAGTTTGGAGAATTACATATTACTGCTATACCAAAATGCAGCACATATCTCTCGTCCACCACTGCCAGATTGGAATTTCATTAGCTTACACGAAAGTTTTGCATAAATGAAATGGTGTTTTTAATAGATTTAAATACGAAAAACTAATGCAATTTAATACTAGTAGTTCTATTATACTTTAATGCATTCTAAATATGACAACCAGCATCTCTATGATCACGCATGCCTCTTATCATGAAAATGTAGTTATTGAAAACACATTCCAAACTGTTTTGAAATTTTTTGTGTACAGTTGTCAATATTACACAAACCTAAAGTCTAAATCACTGGCAAGTACTTGGCCAAGGAATATGTATTTTTCATAAATTTCAAGGGCCAAATTATTATAAAAAGAAACTTCATGAAGTTTAATGGGTAACAAAACCTATTTGTGAATGTGCAATTTTAATGTTTCAGGTTCTTGCACCAACTCTCAAACTTAAAAAGACAGTACAGAAGAAGAGGAACAATACGTTATTGGAAATTAGAGCAACATTTTCTAAAAGTCTCACTGTTACTATTTATTAATCCTGATGGAGAAAGAAAACACAGCTGAAAATGAATGCTGGGATAAACAACTCTCTAAACAGTGCCTGCCAAATATCCCTGGCCAAGGAAACAATAACAAGAGAAGGGATTGTCAGACTACTACCAAAAGACCAGTTAGTGACTCCAAATTGCCCTAAAAAGGAAACTCTGAGGAGCTCTTAAAGCCAAGAGACAAACAGAATACTTTGTAATAATGATACTATTTATAATCTCAGTCAGCAAAGACGATGGTTTGTCTCCCTTGAAACAGAGGGCATGGCAGGCTGCCATTTCCCTAATGAAGTCTATAAAGATCAGCTGCAAATGTCACGAACCGCCCCATTTTGGCTCAATTGGGTGCATTTGGACTCACTTATTCATGGTTGGGTCCATGAAGATCCTAGGGCTTTCTAGAGTTTTCTTGCATAATTAAAGGTATGATAAATATCTTGTATCTAGAAGATTCTAGGAAAGTCCCATGTAAATATCTAGGGAGATATTTTAGGAGAAGAGTCTAGAGACTCAATCATAACCATTGATTGTAGGAACAATCTAGAAGGCTATCATAGCCATTCATTGTAAGCTAGCCTTGCCTATAAATAGGAGCTAAGGCATTTCATTTATATCAAGCAAGAGTTGCTAAGTAATAAGCAATAAGAGCTTCCACTTCCACTCTCGAGTGTTTTGTTACATTCTCTTGAGTGAGTGTTTGAGGGATTAGGCTGACTTAGCCATTCTAGTAAGGGAAAGAGTGACTAAGTGTCGCACGGGTTTGAGCAAGGTTCGTGGTGAAAGAATCAGCCCGTGACATTTGGTATCAGAGCCAGGTTCGGAAATGATAATGTCGAGCTCCGACCTTCGTTCCGAAGTACTTGGTGCAGTGGATCCGAAGGATATTCCAAAGCAACGTAGGGATAAATCTCGCGACATCATGACAACGTTGGAGGCACGGTTGGCTAAGGTGGAGCTTACCGTGGCGGATAATGGAGGCTTTCCACGAGCGCATCGAGAAGTTGGAGTCTGCAGGAGACGAACTTCGGGAGGAGATGTAGTCGACCTTGAATTCCGCCGTCGACATGCTACAGCAAGGGATCACATCCGTACGTGAGGAGTGTGCATTCTTACGAAGCCAAGGAGAAATGTTCCTGAAGGAGATGGCTGAATTTAAAGAAAAGTTTAGCCAATATGATGTTATCTTGGCAACTCGAGGTATGATCTCACAACCTTTCATGGCTAAAGATACTCCTAAACCGAAACCGTATAAAGGAGCCAGGGGTGCCCGGGAGATTGATAACTTCCTATAGAACATAGAAGTATACTTCAATACTGCCGGGTATAGGGATGATGCAGCCAAGCTTCAAGCCATACCTCTCTATCTCGAGGACATCGCCACGTTGTGGTGGCGTAGACGATGCGAGGATATGAAAAAGGGTACGTGCTCCATCACTACTTGGGAAGAATTCAAGGCAGATTTGAAGCGGCAATTCTACCCGGAGAATGCTGAGGACGAGGCCCGAGGTAAACTTCGTCGCCTTACTCAAAAAGGTTCAATTCGTGATTACGTGAAAGAATTTTCAGAATTGCTGCTGGAGATCCCGGACATGGGCGAGAAGTACTCTCTATTCTCGTTCATGGATGGCCTCGCGGGATGGGCCAAGATGGAGTTACAAAGGCGTGACGTCCAGACTCTTGCCCAAGCAATGCAAGTAGCCGAGTCGCTGATCGAGTTCAAGAAAGTGAACGACTCGTCCAAGCTAAAGGATAAGAAGGATAAGCCATCCAAAGAGTTCCCACCTAAGTCAACGTCCGAGAAGGGTAAGTCCTATGACAACTCTAAAGGAGGTGACCGTTCAAAGAAGTTGGCATGCTACTTCTGCAGCGGTCCACATAAGGCCATGGATTGTCCCAAGAGGGCCAATCTTGCGGCCCTAGTTCAGAGGGAAGAGGAGAAGCAAAATGAGGAGACCCGGATCAGCTCACTTCGTCTTCTTAATGCGATCAAGGTAAAAGTGGATGCAAGACCTCGAGGGGCGATGTTCATCGAGACGACCATTTCCGGCAAGACCTTTAAGGTCCTTCTGGATACAGGTGCTTCTCATCTCTTGGTTTCTCGCGATGTTGCTAGTAGGTTGAATCTTAAGATCACCAAGGGATGGGGTGTCATCAAAGCTGTCAATTCAAATCCCACTCCTATCGCTGGCGTAGCTCAGAAGGTGAATGTGAGCATTGGAGAATGGTGCGGCCAAGAAGACTTGACGGTCGTGACCATGGATGACTTTAACGTAGTGCTTGGCTTGGAATTTTTGGACAAGGTAAAGGCTGTGTTGGTTCCATACACCAACACAATGTGCATCCTAGAGGGCAAGGCGTGCACAGTTCCGATCAAGCGCGAGAGTGTGACTTCTAAAATGCTCTCGGCCTTACAAGTGTCCAAGGGCGTCCGTCGACATGAGCCAACTTTTATTGCTACAGTCAAGGTGGAGGAAGACTCACACCAGGGAGAAGACGTGCCCAAGGAAATCCAATGTGTCTTAGAGGAGTACCAAGACATCATGCCCGCTAAGCTGCCTAGTAAGCTTTCACCTAGAAGAGAGGTAGATCACAAGATCGAGCTTGAGTCTGGAGCTCGTCCCCCAGCCATAGGTCCTTATCGCATGGCGCCACCGGAGTTGGAGGAACTTCGGAAACAACTGAAGGAGTTACTGGATGCCGGATACATTCGCCCGTCCAAAGCTCCATATGGTGCCCCGATATTGTTCCAGAAGAAGCATGATGGGTTATTGCGGCTATGCATCGACTACCGGGCATTAAACAAGATCACGGTAAAGAACAAGTATCTCATTCCTCTGATTGAGGACTTATTCGATAGATTGGGGGCAGGCAAGGTACACTAAGCTTGATTTGCGCTCGGGATACTATCAAGTACGGATTGCTGAAGGAGATGAACCAAAGACGACATGTGTAACCAGGTACGGCTCTTATGAATTCCTGATTATGCCGTTCGGTCTCACCAATGCTCCAGCAACATTCTGCACCATGATGAACAAAGTGTTGGAGCCTTTCTTAGACCATTTCGTGGTGGTCTACTTGGACGACATTATGATCTATAGCCAAACCATGGACGAGCACGTGGAACATTTGAGGCAGGTGTTCCAGGCGTTTAGAAGTAATGAGCTCTATGTAAAGAGAGAAAAGTGCTCGTTCGCACAGGAGGAGGTGGTCTTCTTAGACCACATCATTGGAGGAGGAAAAATCCGCATGGACCAAGCTAAGAGGAGGTGGTCTTCTTAGGCCACATCATTGGAGGAAGCAAAATCCGCATGGACCAAGCTAAGGTACGAGCCATACTAAAATGGGAGCGTCCTACCAAGGTGACAGAGCTGCGATCATTTCTGGGCTTGGTGAACTACTACCGAAGATTCATCAAGAGCTACTCAACATTGGCGGCTCCACTGACAGACTTGCTGAAGAAGAATCAGGCATGGAATTGGAGTTCAAAATGCCAGAGGGCATTCGAAGGTTTGAAGAGAGCTGTGACGGAGGAACCAGTTCTCACCCTTCCCAACTTTAACAAGCCCTATGAAGTACACACTGATACGAGTGACTTCGCAATTAGAGGGGTGTTGATGCAAAAGGGACACCCCGTGGCCTATGAGAGTCGAAAGTTAAATGACACCGAGAGGCAGTACACCGTTCAAGAGAAGGAGATGACGGTCGTGATCCACTGCCTTAGAGTTTGGAGGCATTACCTACTTGGGTCCAAATTTGTAGTGAAGACGGACAATGTGGCCACCAGCTATTTCCAGACTCAAAAGAAGTTATCTCCTAAGCAGGCACGATGGCAGGACTTATTAGCAGAGTTTGACTATGTGCTCGAGTACAAATCGGGAAAAATCAATTTAGTGGCAGATGCGTTAAGCCGGAAGGCAGAACTTGCTGCTATGGTGAGTCATCCTCAGAACACCTTACTTGACCGAATTAAGGAGGGTTTGTCTCATGATCCTACAGCCAAGAACATGGTGGAGTACGCAAAAGAAGGTAAAACTCGAAGGTTCTGGCTAGATGGAGACATACTTTATACAAAATGGAGACGGGTGTACGTGCCATTGTTCGGAAATTAAAGGCGGGAGATCCTTAAAGAATGTCATGACTCTCAATGGGCGGGATATCCAGGTGTGCACAGAACTCTAGCTCTTGTAGAAGAGACATATTATTGGCCTCGCATGAGGGATGATATTGAGGCCTATGTGAAGACTTGTCTTGTGTGCCAACAAGACAAGACGGAGCAGAGAGCACCGGCCGGACTGTTAGAGCCATTACCTATTCCGGAGCGACCTTGGGAGAGCATTTCCATGGACTTCATCATGGGTCTGCCAAAGTCAGATGAATGCAACATTATTATGGTGGTCGTTGACCGGTTCTCCAATACGGTATTTTCATTCCAGCCCCAGCTAAGTGTCCAGCCGAGGTAGCAGCGCTACTATTTCTGAAGCACGTGGTAAAGTATTAGGAGCTACCAAAATCCATCGTAAGCGATCGGGATGGCCGCTTCACAGGGAGATTCTGGACAGAGCTCTTCAAACTCATGGGGTCAAATCTAAACTTCTCCACTAGCTTCCATCCGCAGACATATGGCCAGACGGAGCAGGTAAATGGCTTGTTGGAGGTATACTTGAGACACTATGTGAGTGCCAACTAGCAGGATTAGGCGAAGCTATTGGACATAGCCCAATTCTCCTATAATTTGCAAATGAGTGAGTCTACCGGGAGGAGCCCATTCGAGATCGTCACAGGTCAGCGACCACTCACTCCAAATGCTATTGCTACAGGTTATAAGGGAAATAGCCCAGCCGCTTACCGATTTTCCAAGGGGTGGCAAGATCAGAACGAATTGGCACGCTCGTGCTTGAACAAGACGGCAAAGAAGATGAAGAAATGGGCCGACAAAAAACAAAGGCATATGGAGTATCAAGTCGGAGACTTGGTCCTTGTCAGGCTTTCTACATTGGATCGACATAAAGGGCTACACAAGAGCTTGATACGCAAGTATGAGGGCCCATTTCCGATCGAAAAGAAAGTGAGGAATGTAGCTTACAGGGTAAAGCTTCCCCAACCGTGAAGTATCATCCGGTCTTCCATGTGAGTATGTTGAAGCCATATCATCAGGACATGGAAGATCTAGATAGAGGAAAGTCTAGTCGAGTGCCAGCCGGGATTCGCATGGAGTTCGACAAGGAGGCCGAAGAAATTATTACGGATAGGATGGTTCGTGAAGCCAACAACCACCCGAGGTTAAGTATTTTGTGAAGTGGAAAGGCTTACCCGACAGTGAGAACAATTGGGAACCGACGCGATCCTTATGGCAGTTTGAAGACTTGATCGAGAAGTTTCGCCAGGAGAAGACTAAGCAATGAGGGCATCGCTCGGATAGGTGAGGGAGAATGTCACGAACCGCCCCATTTTGGCTCAATTGGATGCATTTGGAATCACTTATTCATGGTTGGGTCCATGAAGATCCTAGGGCTTTCTAGAGTTTTCTTGCATAATTAAAGGTATGATAAATATCTTGTATCTAGAAGATTCTAGGAAAGTCCCATGTAAATATCTAGGAAGATATTTTAGGAGAAGAGTCTAGAGACTCAATCATAACCATTGATTGTAGGAACAATCTAGAAGGCTAATCACAGCCATTCATTGTAAGCTAGCATTGCCTATAAATAGGGGCTAAGGCATTTCATTTGTATCAAGCAAGAGTTGCTAAGTAATAAGCAATAAGAGCTTTCACTTCCACTCTCGAGTGTTTTGTTACATTCTCTTGAGTGAGTGTTTGAGGGATTAGGCTGACTTAGCCATTCTAGTGAGGGAACGAGTGACTAAGTGCCGCACGGGTTTGAGCAAGGTTCGTGGTGAAAGAATCAGCCCGTGACACAAAGTGCAGGTGTAACATATTTATGGTGCCTCCCCTCTCTATGACGCCTTTTTAAAAACAATGGCTTGGCTCATGGCTTATGATGATCTATATATAATTCAAAAGTGAGGGATTTGATCAAATATCCAAAAGGTCATATTATGATACACCAAACTTCCACAACTTCTACCAAGGACTAAAATCAAACTGAAAACAAATAAATTATATGCCCATGCGCATCAAGCATTTAATGCCATTTGATATCTGCAGTTTTTGAATCACTGACTCAGGCCCATTGTCGAATTGTACTAAGTGGAATATGGAGGTATTACACCGGTTCGTTAATCATTGATAAACAGAAAATGCCACCAAAAGTACTACCTCATTGAATATTTTCACAATCGTTGACTAAATAAACGTTAAATCTTTCTGGATGGCTGCATTAGGGAAGTGAAAGTGGAAGACCATCAGAACATCATAACAAAATTGGCTCATTAACCTCCCTTATCAATCTTTATCTAGAGGCAGCAAAAATAAGGTTAGTGGAGATGGAAATTGAGTTCATGTCTAATACGGATTTTAATGAGCTATTAATATGTATAGGAGATTCTGAAAAATACCAATTGAAGAATATAAGACCCAATTGACATGACCTATGCAACTTATGCTGAAAAAAGCCACAACAAGGATCTGATATAAGCAGTAAGGATTACAGGAGATAAATCCAAAGTAGACTTGAAAGGCCAAAAGTGAGCTAAATATTCTAGCTATCTAGATGATATAGTCTCTAAGAGAAAAGAGTACAGCAGAATCAATATTGTCAGTCACCATGGAAGTATCAAATAGGACAAAAATAAATGTGATTTAAAGTTATAAATAATAATAATAATAATGTTTGAAAAAGCTTTTTTGAAACTCACTTCGTATCTTTTAGAAGGGTAAACACTTAGAAACTCAAGAGAGAAGCTATTTGTCCCTGGAAGCTTATGCCTCATGGTTTAAAGCATAACACATAACTGATGCGTGCGCTTCGTGCTTCAAAAAGCGCTTCTCTTTGAAGCGCACGCTTTAGACAAAATAAAAGGATATAAAATGAATGTTTGCTAACATTAAAATGTCCCTATGTACCTCTAATATGTCAATATGAGTGTAAATAAGACATATATGCTATGCATGTAGCTTAGTTTATTATGATTCAAGTCTATACTTCACATATTTAATTCTTATTTACTAGCAGGACATGATTAAATCTATTCGTAAATTATTATACCACTAAATATTATATGTTCATAAATTTTCCAAATTCTAAAATTAAAATACTTAAGAATCATGAGGCTTACGCTTCACGCTTTGTATGCCTCGCTTCATTAAAAGGTCTAAAACTTAGCCTTGCGCTTTTGCTTTTTTAAACATTAATAATAATAATAATATACATAATAATGATACTTTTACATTTCTTGCTTTATTCATTTGATACCAAAAGAAAGAAACATAAAAGTAAAAAAAAATATATATGAGAAGATGTATACCATAAGTATGAGTCAGACGCTACAAGTCATATTTGTCAGGTCTCTTGCATGATCTAAGTTTATATTTCCACTAACCATTGGCTTCATTGGAAAGTGGAAACTCACTAACATATCAAACAGGAAACCAGAAAAAGGCAATCAGCAAAAACTAACAAGTGACGTATACATGAGAGTAATAAGTGAACTAATGCATTCAACTAAAGCCATAGGAAACTATATTGACCAAATACAAACTGATATTTGAAGTAAGTGACACTATAAACTATGTTACTATATAAGTGAATGCAAGAAAATTATTATTTAGTTTACCATCTAAATCAAGTACTAGAGTGATAGGCTTCCTTTTTGTTGTTTCCTTCTGTAATAAATTAGGCCAATCAGCTTCCGATATATCAGGTAAATTTCTGAGAAATATCTGTGGGTCAAAACATTCAACTTCCTCCGTGCCACTATATCTGTAGCCTATCTCAGTTTCCAGTTTGGATGTCATTTGATGAATTGCTAAGTAAAAGCATGAATCATCAGAAGACATTGCAGCTTCAGTTGATTTGTCACCATCAATGCTACTGACTTCCAAGGGTTTTTCGAGGGAAGGCAGTACCATGTATTTAGTCTCATGATCAAAAATCATTTCATATTGTATGTGTTCATAATCTTGAAAACCAGCTGTTATGACATCAGGATAGCCAATATCACCAACAAGGGGTGAAGCAGCAACCTCAGAATTGTAGAGATCCCAAACGGTGCAATTTTGGGCATCACCAAAAGTGAACCTTCCATTGATGCTATCAACAGAAACCAGCTGAGGAAGTTCCAGGCTATCATCTCTAACTGCAAAAAAGAAATGAAAGAAATAAGTATATTAAATAATACTACAGAACCTAACAAAGTACAAATAAAAAATATTTAATAAATAATCCTGAAAAACTAAAACAGATCTAACAAATATGAAATTTTACATGTAACCTTATGCATAAGAAGATCTCCATTAAACAGGCATCTACAAATTTTATCAAGGATCTAGCCAAACTACAATGGAGTTAAATATAATAAAACCATCACAGCAGAAATTTATCAGCTCTATTGCTCCAGGAAAGGAAAGATGGAGAAAGAGGCACACGAATATGCTTTCATGCAGACCAATTTACTATCAATATTAACCTTATAAAGTTCTTTTATACCACTTAGAAGAGAAAGAAAGATAAGGCAAATTTTAAGTAAAATTTTGAATGAGCTCACACATTCTAGTAGTATTAAAAGATTGCATCTACCTCATGATGTTATAAACACAAGAATTATCTCGCTACGCCTCCATCATTTCATTATCCGTGTCTTTGAATTGAATGTAATTCAGTACAGAAAATATGAAATATTTCCCATCTTCTAGATTTTCTTGATCTATGTCAGAATGGAGAGTTGTTCCTAGACGACGTGAGCTTAAACTCATGATTGGTAAGATCGTTTCCTACCTGCCAACTGCCTTCTGGAATTCTTGCATTCCTCTTTTATTTTGTCTCATAATGTGTCAAAACTTTTGAATGATCATACTGGACCTGGTCATAAATATTTCTGCCAGACCTTTCAAGGAGAGTTATGCTCGTAGCCAATCCCGGTCTTGATGGGAAACTCTTGGATGATGGCAGTGACCCTATTATCATTTCGAACTGTAATGCTCTAATAACTCTAATACCAAATTGTATTACAATTATCACCCATATGATATTTGAGCAAGAACTTTAATTTATAATACAAATGTCTACAATGAAATATTTTATATTAGATAAAACTTCAAATGAGTGCATATACCTTGCCGAGTGAAAAAAGCAAAACTATATTTTATCCTTCTATTACTCTACAGCTAGTGTATTACTGGTTGAGACAATAATATGGTATTAGATACATTCACAGAAGGATAACAACCGCCACGCAGTTTAAGTTTTAAGACAGTATGTGTCTTTAAAGCTTAACTCCCTTTCCACACAAAAAAAGGCGTTAAAGAGAAAAGAAAGGATTCACTCAAGAGAGGTTTCTTTTTTTTCTTTTTCTTTTTTGTGGTGGGGTGGGGGAGCTGTTGTTATTAGTTGGTGTAATTTTGCGGTAAGTGGGATAACATTTGGGACAACACAATTTGGTGTTATTCATTGGGACATCGGGAGTGAGATTCTACTCCATGGTGTTATTGGTTTTTTTTGGAACAATAGTGGGATAATTACCCATATGGGATAAAATTATCCCACTCATAGAGAAAAAACTTTGCTCCCAAGTCAAAATTTACCCCAACTCTCATATTGGGATAGTTTGAGACAAGTGGGGTAATTTTGAAAAACATTCATATATTAACTACTAATATATGTCTAATTATGCTAGATATGTAATGAAATATTAAAAATAACTAAATAATAAATTATAGCTAAATATAAAATATTAAATAATTAAAATAAGTAATCAAGTTTTTAATATATTATATTAATTACAAATGTAATAAATTATGTTTTAATATTATATTATATTTTATTATAATATGATATAATACAATATAATACATTTTTATTATTTATAATATAATAAAATAACATATAATTTATTATAATATAATATATTATATTGTAATATTTATTATATTTTCTTATGATATGATATAGTGCAACATAATATATTTTTCTTATTTATAATATATTATTGAATTATATTATATTACTATATATATTTAATATTATAATATAATAAATTAATAAAATAATATTGAATATATAATCTAGTATATATAATATATAGTATATTATATTATATATATTATATTATATAATAATATATTTTATAGTGCAATATAATGTAATGAAGAATATATAATATAGTGTAATATAATGCATTTTGTTAATTTATATTATACTATAATTATAGTATGTGATATTAATTATAATATAATAAAGTTTAGATATTTTGAATATATTATAGTAATTATCATATGATATAATATTTAATTATAATAATATAGTTTGTTGTAACATATTTATATATTTATATTATATTAGTTATTTAAACTATATCGCCAAATATTATTATAATTTTTTATAATTTATCATAATGTAACACTTTATTATATTTGTTATAATATGATACACTTTACTATAATATATCTTTATTATTTGAATAAAACAACATATAATTAATATATTAGAAAATACTATATGATAATATATTATAGTAACATATTATATATTATATTACACTAAACTTATTATTAGTATGTTATATTAGTCATAATATTATACCAAACTTATTATTAGTATGTTATTTGTATGTTATATTAGTCATAATAGTGTAGTAGTTTCGGGTTTCTAGTCTAGTAGTTTTGGCCTTTCAGTGTTTGGGAATACCAATTTGAGTTGATTGTTGAAAAGTTAAATTGGCTTTTATTTTCCAATGGTATAATTCTTTTTGCTACTAACTTATTTAGGTTGGATTAGGGTGCAATTTTAAAAGTTTTTAGGGGGTGGATTGCAAATACTACAGGGGATTATATGCAATTTGTAAATGTTTAGGGGGCCAACTGCACCCTATACACATTACGTAAATCCGCCCGTGCTCATAGTGATACTCTAGTACTACTAGTTCAAGCATACAGATTTTGTATAAGACTCTTCACTCAGAATTGCTGGTTCACAACATTCAATTGATGATTGAGCTCATTGGATTACTATATATGAAATATAAGTTTTTAACAAGCAACTTGACTAACAGATAACAACAGAAAGTGAAGACGGCGGCGGCAACACAAATGCCCCATAACTTCTCTTTTCCTACCGTCCTCTTTAATCCTAAAATCAGCTGGTTCTTGGGCTGTTAAGCATGAGATAGCCCCTGGTGATACTACAGTCCAGAACATTATTTGGAAATCAAACTAGATCTTACAAGCTTTGCATCTAACCAAGTCCATCTGTACCTGACTATGATGCTCCAAGTAAGGACTTCCAATGTTGTCTTTCATGTCTCTTGCCAGAATAAATGCTTAACCATGAGAATTGCTAGTGAACATGATTCCTCTGTCAAACAATGCTACCTACAACTGATTCTTGAGTCCATGTGAACTACTATATAGCAGATTTCCTTCTAGATCACAGCCGATTAAGACTATTCTGCTTTAACTTTGTGTGTATAAAAAGACACACTAATGTAATTTGTTATTCCAAAGAGACCAAAACAGCAAACAAGCTTGTTACACATCACCTTTAATTAGCAACAATCAAATAAACAAATTGAAGCACTCATGAAGAATGGAGAGGGAAAGGGAGAAAGTGCAAAATAATCAGAGATATAGTGTGAAAAATAAATGGATTAAAGGTGCAATAACGTTGACTCCTACTGAGCAAAAGATCACTCCTTAAGGGTACCTGCATCATTGTGGTTTATGGGCCTAAACTGAGAGTCATTCTGATCAAACACAGGTGAGAAGATTGTTTCCATGATCGGTGGAAGTCCAACAGATAATGAAACCTGTGATTATTAACAAAATGAAAAATAGATAGCATGTGAAAACAATATCTAGAAAATTACATTAGTAAAATTGGAATTTATGCAGATAAAACTGATGCTTTACAAACATAGAATCACTATGTAAAACTATTTAGTTGAAGAAGGAAGAGCAGTGATTGCAAGGTCTTGTCTCTAGTTGAGCATCTAATTTCATCATGGTGTAATTGCTAAGGAATGTAATTGCTAAGGAATTACAACAACAATGACAACAACAAAGCCTTTATCAAGATTTTTTGGGATTTTCTACATGAATCCTAATCTTAACGTTTAGTTGTGTTAAGGGCCATCTTCTCTGTTAAGTTAGTTACTATCATCTCTCTTAATTGCTTTCAACCAAGTCCTCTAGTGTTTTTTTTATCTCATTAACTATACTCATCACTTCTCTTAATTGAAGCATGTAGTACCTCCATTGTACATGACCTAATCACCAATTGATTCTATTTTATTTTATCATCAATAGGAATCATAGGATCATACTCTAACCTCCTACAAGTGCACGCGTTTTTTATCCTATATTTCAGCGTAAATCTAAAATTCCATTGTAAAGTTCTCATTTCTGCTATCTTCTTTTTTAGTTTTCACAAATATTGTTTCTTAATTGTCCAAAATTCTGACACACAGAGCACTGTTGGTTTTATGAATGACCTTTAGAATTTCCCTTCATTTTCACATGTATTCTATGGTCACATAAGATTCCAAAAACATTCTTTCCTTTTAAGCATCATGATTTGATTTGATGGAGCATGCCATCCTCAATCTAACAACCCTGGAGAATAACCCATCAAAAAATGGCACCAAAAAGAGTAATGTGATTGTTGGTCTCAGAACATTACATTAATCTTTTGGCCAGCCAAAGTATTCTTCAAGTCTTAAACAATTATCAGAACTTCGCTAACCAGTTTTGTTAGTCCGTCTTCATAACACAGAAGCACATACAGTAACATTCGGTCTGTGTTTAAGTAAGGATTAAAATAGACCTTAATTTAAACGATTTACAAAAGAGAAATGATTATAAGTCGCCCAGATATTCTAATAGAGATTTTCTCTTCTACTAATATATATATTTACTTTCAAGTAATAAGTAAAAGGCTAGTCACGAGTAGCATAACCAATTTCCAGGGACTGCATTCTTGAACCATGATGCTTAAGTGAAAATACCAATATTAACAGTTATTAATGCAACTCTAACTTGAGCACAAGAGACATAATAGAATGCAAGTCCTTATGCATATGAACAGGAAAGCTTCAATTCAAAATAAACCTATATCCAGAAGTGTAGCCACCTACAATAGTTTCCCCAAGAAAATCAGCTAATTATGGAATTAATGGAATATAGCAGAACTGATTAAAAAAACCCTCAAATTGGGAAGCAGTAGAAGAAAGTTTGGCATATTGCAGGATCACAATCTACAGTAAGAAGTGACAAGTTATATGCATGAAATCTGACAAAACAACTATATACCATTGACCAGTGACTCTAGTGTCTGAAGATGACAGGTGGAACTTCAGTAACAGAGCAGGGCCTTGAGGAAATATAGCCTGGTAGGCATTCACTACAGATTTGGGCTTTCAAATTTCAAATTATCTGCAAAAAAGCAGAAATCATACATACTAGGGAAAATCTTGCAAAAATCAAATTCATGAAGTTCACCGGATATACAGCAGATCTAGGATCAAAATTTTTAATCAATTTTGTAGTATCATATGTCAATAGGCTCAGCCAAGGTACATTATGTCAAGGGGATTTTCTGAATAGAATATCAGAAACTAAACTTTTATTCCAATGAGGGCCACTCAGATATTTATTTCTTTTTCTCGCAAGTAGAAAAATCGCTATTTTCAGTTGCAACAAAAAAAAAAGAAAATGTACTTGTTACCAAAGAGCTTCTGCATTCCTCAATAAGAAAGTTGAGAAAAATGCTTATCGATTATATACCAACTTCCAGCAAAATACGTGCGATATGGACAACTTCAAAACAAAAAAATCATTCCCATGCAGAAAGTGCAGTAAACCAACACAATAATCCACAATAACCTTCCAACTAAGAACCATATCATCTCAGACAAAAAATAAGCACGAACAATGAACCAATAACTAAAATCATTCTCAAACTTCATGAAAACCCAAACCACATCCCAACTCAACAAACTTTAACGACATACAAAGAGATAAAAATAAAAGATATGAAAGAAATTGAACAGTAAGCAAGAACCAAAAGCAACTAATAAAACTCACCCTTAATTCCCCAAAAAAAAAATTGAAAACCAACATATATTAGTTCGACAGTGGCAGATCAAGCGAAGTAGTGAGCTCGAAAATACCATCCCAAAAACTAAACTACAACAGGTGCTGCAACAAATGATCCAAAGGAACCAAAATCACACATTCACATTCCCAGAAAAAAAAAAACCATACCTCAACGTCTGAACTTATTTCCCTATCTCTTCACATTCAGGCCAGAAAACTAAACCCATATCCCAATTCCAAAAAAAACAAGCTTTAATCAAATAGAAAAGAAATGGAAGCAAAAAAAATTTAAAAAAATAAAAATAAAAAAATAACCAGACTCAGCTATCAGCAATACCCATGAACAAAAATCAATCCCAAGAAAGAAAATTAAACAAAAATAGGACATTTGTTTTTCAAAAGTACCAAAATCCCAATTCCCCCAAAATTGCACATTAGAACAACGCAAGGCACCAGAATATCAAATTCAACCCAAACAACAAAATTTAACGAAACAAATACAACAGTAAGTCAATAGGGGGGGGGGGGGGGGGG
>BQKN01066466.1:341911-374322 GCA_022839385.1 Asparagus kiusianus
CCCCCCCCCCCCCAGAAGCCATCACTCAATACACAAATTAATCATAAGAAATACATATCATTTCAAGCATAAAGTGCAAAAGAAGGAGCAAACAAACCAAAGTGACCGTCTAAGGTGATAATTAACCATACCCATAAATCCCAAAACAGAAAATCCCACAACCATAGCAACAAAAATTCCAAACAACCAAAACCCATAACTCAATTTCCCGCCATAGCGCAAATTACAGCAACAACAAAAACGGCAAAGCATCAAAATCAATAAAAACTCCAGCAAGAAACAAACTTTAGAAATGAACAGAATAGTGAGCGAAAAAAAAAAGCTAAAACCCATTACGATTCTCAAATTAATCCGGAAAACCCACAAGAAGAAAATGAAAAACAAGTAGGAAAAACGACAAAATAACCTTCTAAAGTAATGATTAATACTACCTAAGAACAAAAAAAAAATAGAAACGAAAATTCAGTAAAAATTACAAATAAATAATCCAGAACGACCAAAACCCACGTTCCAGCTCCCCCAAGATCGCACTCTACATCAAGATAAAAACAATCAACAGGTCAAATTCATACACAATCAAACAAAAATCATGAACCCCGAGCAAGAATCCATTACTAAAATCACTCCAAAAAACTCAAAATTCATCAACAACTACAACAAATGATCCAAAACAACCAAAACCCATATCCCAATTCCCCCAAAATCGCACGCTACAGCCGCAAAAACCACTAAACACATCAAATCCAATCAAAATTGAACAAAGATGACGAACCCAGAAGAGCAAGGAGCCATACCTCAAAGGAGGAAGCTTTTGCCTCCTCCTCCTCTCTCTAGCGCTCACTCTTTCTCTCTCTAAACTTACGAGAGAAGAGAGTAAAACGAAGAAGAGGAGAGAGAAGGCGAGAGCAGGAATCGCCTTATAATTGACCTGTCAGAGACCGGCGCTTCACGTCACGCGGATCGCTGGTGGAGGAAACGAAATGGACGGCTGAGATCTCACGGCCAATGATTTCGGCTGTCCTCACGTGCGAGGCTACGGCGCTGGGGTCAAACTTGCGCCGCTCTCGCACGTGCGGACCTCCTCTCGAGTGTCCTTGCTTGTGATGTTGGGGGCTTTTTTAGGAACGAAAAAATTGTTGGGAATAATGAGGATGAATGTTTACGTATTGGTTGGTGGTGGTCGTGAGGAAATGAGACAACATTTTCTCCTTTTTTTTGCAAATTAAAAAAAAATAATCGTAGAATAGTAAAAATTGCAAAAATATGATCATGGTTATTCTTAGTTGGGGTACTCTAGTTCCATAAGTTGGAAAGTCAAATATATTTATTTTGTGAGAAAACATGTGTCCAATACATGGTATTCCATATTTTAATGGTTCTTCCACGGATTCTCCACTAAAATTCTGCACAAAGCCTTGTACAAGGTTGATCCATATTTAAAATGGTTAATTAATACTTAATTTATGACTTATCTACTATTAAGGATGTGAAGAATTTGAAGCCAATTCGGAAGTAGCCAAAACCATCTAGAAAAAGGCAAGGAATCACTAACAACATCCATAAGTGAAGGAAAAAAGTCCATAATTTTGTGATATTGATTATTGATATTTAGTAAAAAAACAAAGCGGGCTATAAGATATGAACCTATCAAAGGTTCGATTCCATTGGAAGGATTCTTGGATGAGATGAGAGACAAAATAAAAAAAATCATGTTTGATAGAGGACATCTCAAGGAAAACTGAGATTTGGTGAGGTAGAATAAGGAAAGAGACGAGGGAACATGAAAGGAAAGTGTAAATAGGGCGGGCTTCTCTTATTTGGAGGGACACACAAATGTTTATTTAATAATTTTTTTTATATCCTTGTATATTTCTTCAAATTACCAAATTACTTTATAATGTTCAGTTGATGTCAGACGTCAAACAGGGGGTTTATGTCAGAATTATGAGAGTGTTTAGGGTCCTTAAACTCCTTTAGATGACTGGTTCCAGAGCCCGATGTTCTTCTCTATACATAAAAAACTCGTAAGAGGGAGGAGTTGAGTTCTCCGGTTGTTCCTCCAACGATCAAGTCAGTATTTTGATCTTGAGTGAGAAAATCAAAGACAACCTGTATACGTAGTTATTCAAAGTTGCCAAAAAACAAAAGAAGTTACCTCATGCAGTGTAGTTTCCTTTTACAGTAGATCAGAGGGGTATGAATGTAACTTCGGTCGAGTCTAGTCAGGCTACTGAGTCAGCAGATATCTTCCAAGTGTCGGCTACAGAAGAAAGTGAGTCATCTGGTAATTTAATGAGGGAATGGCAGCATGTGTTTAGAGCTGACTAGGTCTGATGAGTCATAAAAACTATGGGGACTAGAGTAATGATGATTTTGTCAGAACAGTTAATGCGAGAGCGGTCGGCTAACGAGGTGTTCGAGGTAACTGCTATCTCTCTATTTGTTTGGTCAAGGGCTGAGAATCACCGCCTTTTGACTCGACTACACAAGTTATCGGCTGACACAATACGCCGAGTGCGGGTTGCTCATAGGGTCGATGGGGTGAGGTGCCGACAAGTATCGCCTTTTGTTCCATCCACGCAAGTTGCCGACAGACATAGTAGGCCGAGTGCAGGTTGTTCGTAGGGTCGATCGGGTGAGGTGACCGACAAGTATCGCCTTTGTCTCAGCCATGTAAGTTGGCGGCAGACATAGTAGGCTGAGTACGGGTTGTTCATAGGGTTAATCGGGTGAGGTGGCAGACAAGTACCGCATTTTGGCTCGGCTACGCAAGTTGTCCGTTGACATAGTAGGCCATATGAGTAGTTTGAATCGTCTCGGCCTCAATTCATCTGATTAGGCGAGGATTGAGACACGTGTCGGCTTCTCGAGGGAGATTAGCACTTGTTAATTTTCTACGCTATAACATGTTCTGTTCTTTGAACAAAAAATATCCCCCACAAAATAATATATATTGTACATTAACTAACTCATCATTTCACATTTTCTTCTCATCTCTCATTTAAATAAGAAAAACACCATACATCTTTCCTTACTTCTTCTCCAACCAAACAATAAGTACATTATATCTTTTATTGTACCTCATTGCACCTCCCCTCGCCATGCCTTTCCTCCCTATAGCTACTATTAAACCAAACCTAACCAAGGAGTGGAACTACGGGGCATAACTTAAATTCTTGTTGGCAAAAAGAGGATCAAAATTGTTTTTGGTTTTATTACTTCAAACTGTAAGGCTTAGCTGCATCAAAATATCCTATAGTTTCCTGCATTTCATACTGAAGGAAACGCACCTGATGTAGATCGACCTCGTAGGTGATGGTGACGAGGGGTTTGTAAGGTCAAAAAATTTAAGGATTGATTGATTCTCTTATTTTAAGAAAATTGGGTTCGATCACTTGGTACGAAACCCTTACAATCACTCACAATTTCTCGATTACAGAGGAAGATAAGATTAATTCAGCTTCTCTTTTGTTTAAGGTGGGTTCTTGGTGGCGAAAGGATGCTTTCCCCGATGCTTGAGTCGAGCTTACCTCCCGTTGACGATCGGATCAAGGTTGCTGGAGCTTCTGATGTTCGTTAGCCGGCTGGAATCGAGGTTCGAACTCCGGATCCGTGTGCAGAAACTTTGATCTCTGATGCTTCTTGAAGTCCAAGTCTAAAATCTCCAATCAATCAACTATCCCCAACTCCATAGCTGCTTACGGCTATTTATAGAGCTTTTAGCACGTAATTGACGTGCTACAATCGTGGGGTCGTGGGCGTAACCGACTCCTGAAATTTAGCCCATGTTGATTAATGGAGTGTAACATACTCCTTAGATTTAGCCCACGTGGGCTGACTTGGTCCTTATGGCCGTTACAGCCGAACTTCGTGTGGATGATGAGCCTCGTTGCGTGACAAGGTTCATTAGACAAGCTTCGGCTTCGCTAACGAGCCTCGTCTTCACCGGTGAGCTTTGTCTTTATTGACGCGCTTCAAATCTTGTTTTCAATGACGAACTTTGTTGTTTGAGACGAGGTCCATCATTATAATGACCCTCGTCATGCTTGTTATGAGCTTCGACGCTTCAAGGCCAAATGATTAGCCGATGATCTATGAAAATCCATGAGAGTGGAGGAGATATAGGCTTTTTGACTAGCCTCTCAATCTCCTCCTCTTTTCATGTTGATCATGCCTATTTATAGGCTTAGGATCATTATGGAGTGAGTTAATGGGTTTTAACTCTCCTGTAATGAGGGAGTTAGTGGTAATTAACTCCCATTTAAATGAGGTCATTAACTCTTCTTAAATGAGAGAGTTAGTGGTCATTAACTCTATAAATGAGTGAGTTATTGGTCATTAACCCTTCTTAAATATAGCCGCTGAAAATTATGACAGACGAGGTTCGGCTGTGTACGAGGTTCATCAATAATGGCAACGACGAACTTCGTCTTCAATGACAAACTTTGTTTCTGGACGAACTTCATCGTTAATGACGAACTTTGTTTATGGGTGAACTTCGCCTTCAACGACGAAGTTCGTCTTTTGAGGGGTAAAGTGCCGTTTGACGAGGTTCGTCTGTAGATGGACTTCGTCTTCAATGATGTTCATCATCATGATGGGCTTCGTTAGCTGAGATGAGGTTCATTGTGATGACGAGCCTTATCATGCTTGTAGCGAGGTTCAACCTTGCTTTATTCCTTGATATTTTTTAGTGTCTACAAGACCCCTTCAAAGTTTTTAGATCCAAATTGGGTTGTATGGGGTCTGAAATACTTTGAACCTTCTCGACTATGATGAGCTTGGTTTGCGCGACGCGCTTGGCCTCTTGGCGAGCTTTGATGCTCTAGGGTGCATTTCATGGTTGCAGGTGAAGTTTATCATTTCTAGGCGAACCTCAATACTTCAAGATGAAGTTTGGCTATTCGTTGAGTCTCATCATTCGGTGTGGGCTTCGTCAGACCCATATGGGATTGACAATCAGGACTTAGGATTTTTAGCAAACCCTTAGCTATCAACGGACTTGATACGTCTTTACCAACTGCCGTTTGAATTGGACTAGCCATACTTTTACCCTTAGCATGATAAGTTGGTGAGGAGTTTCTCTTAGGCTTAATGCTAAGATTTCTCCTCTATCCTTAGTCGTTCAAGGCATTGGATTAAGTGTTAGAGTTTGGTTGTGTCGTTCAGTATAACAACTCAACCTGGTATTTTGAAAGTGAGGCTCATTGCATGGTAAGACTGCTGGGATGATGTGGTATCGTTGATGAATAGTAACTCATTGCATGGTACATCACTATTTGGAAATAAGGAGGAAGATAGGGGCTCATCACTTGGTAGGCCACTATCAACGAACAACGTCATGACGTTGTGGAGGTAATCAAGTCGTTCAGTGACATGAACGTATAACGACTGTGATTAAAATAGCGGCACATCACATGGTAGACCACTATTTACGATCATTCTAAGGAGATAGAACGTTCGGAAAAGACTAGATAATAAATCATCGCATGGTAGATCACTATCTTGATTGAGAGACAAACAGGTGCTCATTGCATGGTAGAACACTACTTGGCGAGGGAAATCAAGTCATTCAGTGACATGCGAGTATAACGACTGTGATTGGAATAGTGACACATCGCATGGTAGGTCACTCTTTTCGATCATTCTAAGGAGATAGAATGTTCAAAAAAGACCAGATAGTTAATCATCGCATGGTAGATCACTATCTTGACCAAGAGATAAGTAGGTGTTCATCGCATGGTAGAATACTACTTGACGGGTGACTATCAGAGATAATCATTAACATGATAGTTTTGTGATCCCGCCATTCTATTGAAGAGGATTGGCGAGGGAATTTGGAGGAAGTGACTATAGAGGTTTGTTCATAGGGTGAACTTGGCGCATTCGCCTTCTCGGTTGGTTCTTAATTTGAGGTTTGTTTTCTTGACGAACCTCGGTATGAACCGCTTGTTGAAATTGCTGAACCTCTTTTTGAGGATGAAGTTCGTTGTCTGAGCCTACTCGGGTACGAGGATGAGGTTTGTCTTTTGGATGTTCCTTATTTACCTGACCCTCGTCAGACTTGTTGAACTTAGGCTGATCATCCCTTGGTCTATAATGAAAACCGTCTAGCGAGACCAAAGCTCGAGCCTTACGACGAGCTTGATTCTAACGTTGACGTTGTCGAGTGCGTCTTAACTGTAAACCAGTAGGAACTTTTACTTCAGTCGGAGCTGAGCGAGGTTCGTTATCAAAAGCCATCGTTTGGCTGGTAGAAGCTAAAGTTCGGCTAGGTTGTTTGATAACCCATTTCTTTGTTAGACCCTAGAGGGGGGTGATTAGGGTCTTATGCTAATCTAATCCGATTAAATACCAATTAAAAATAATTAACAAGTATATTCTTGCAAGATGATATATAATTACTTATGAGCAAGAATATGTAATATACACAAAGTAATATATCCTAACAAAGAGATGTAGGCAATGTATGTTCAAGGATATAAAACTAACACAAGATGATATATCCTAACAAAGAGATATACAATAAGATATGTGCAAGGATATGCAAACTAACACAAGGGTAAACAATAACTACAAGTGTGATAGGGCAAGATGATCAACAAGCAATCCACAAAGGCGATGTAAGATATGAACATGAAAAACAAGTGCGCCAATGCAATCACAAACAAAGCAATATGTTTACGAGGTTCGGTCCCCACGACCTACGTCCCCGCTCCTCACCTCGAGGAGATCTCCACTATCACAACCGGGTTTTCTACGTTCACCCGAACAACGTTTACACCTCACAATACAATCACTATGTAATCACACCTCACACACTAAGTATTGGTCCTAGCCCGTGTCCTCCTCCTCAAGTGCTCGGTTACAACCTCTCCCTAGGCACGTCAACCGACGCCACTCCTCTTGGATTCGACCCCGTCTCTCACCACACACTTCTCTCGGTGTACAAGTGTATTACAAGTGAATGTCTCAATAAGCACAATATAAATCAATTGATTGTTCTCTAAACAATGTGAGAACTCAATTAAGCACAACTCTTAGTCACAAACCCACAACCCCAAATTATACTATGAATGTAAATACAATAAGCTCAATAGGTTGTGTGTGAACAAAGAGATAAAACAATATAAACTCAATATTAAATCTAGCTTATGAAATTAAGAACAAAACTTATAAAATGCTAGAATTGAGTTTAAGGAAACTTCTCTATAGATGACAAGAGATGGAGGGAGAATAGTTGGAAGCTCAAACTTCAATAGATGATCTCCTCAAGCTCTTGTGGAATTGAATTCTCAAACTCAAACACCCAATTGCTTAAAAGCTTCTAAACAAACATTAAACAAACTTAAACCCTTTTTAGAATCCTTTAAACTTGTTTAAAACATTTCTTAAGAGCTCTTAGAGGTATGAGGGCATGGGGTATATATAGGCTCATGAAACAACCCCAAAAACCCATAAAAACACCCCAAAACACTAAAATAAACAAAAAAACAGAACTAGCCGTTACTGTAGCAACGGTCGGATGCTACAGTAACTTCGGTCGACCGGGAGCTATCTGCAAAGCTGAGTAACGTCCTGAGACATTTTCGGTCGACCGGTCCGGTCGACCGGAGTTACTGTAGCAATGCGCAGATGTTTTGTAAAATCAATTTAAAATAGTAAATGAACTCCAAAAATTATGAAATTTTGTGAGAATGTTCTAGACATGTATAATGACATGTTAGAGAAAGAATTTATGAAAAAACATTTCCCAGTTGAGAGAAATAAATGTTTGAACACAAAAATACAGTTTCTGAAAATCTGCTGTGATACACGATTTTGTAAAATCAATTGGGCATAGTAAATCAACTCCAAAAATAGTAAAAACTGGAGGAAAGTTTATAAACATGTAGATAAACATGTCAGAGAAAGAATTTTTCAAATATCACTTCTCATTTGTGAAAACTTATCAGTTTTGTAAAACATGCACGAACATGTGCACGAACGAAAACGTGAATTTGTAAATTCCTTTAAACATAACAAATCAATTCCAAACTTGATGAAACTTTGCGAAATGTTTATAAACATGAAAACAAACATGTTTGAAAAAGAATTTCTCAAATTGAATTTCTATTTGTAAAAACTCATGTATTTTGCAAGTATGTCCAAAACATGAAAACCCAAAACCATGCATGTATATATATAACTATATATATACATAGAAACCAAATACGTATGTGTATATGATATTGAGCTTAAGGTACTTAACACACATAATATAAAACCTAAACTAGATTACCCAAGCCGATCTTGATCTTCAATAAGCTTGACTTGGTACACTTTGCGGATGAAGCTTGAACTTGATCTTTAACTTGAATTGTATGTTGCTTCACTCCACAATTCCGCCAACCTCCATTTGATATGATCGTTATGGCGCAATTCCATCCATCCTCCAACAACGTTGTTTGCCTAGAATAAATACGAAAACACAAACACTAGACAAACAACATTAGAAGTAAATTGTTTGTTAAACATCATCAAAACAAGAAGGCCAACATTCTTAACCTGTCGGCTAGTTACTGGAGCCTCCTCTTTGAGGGGCATGGACTTTTTCTCGAGACTAACTCGAGTTGAATCATCAGAAGCCACTTAGGCTGAAGTCTTATACGATCGATGATACTTACGTGCTTTCGTGGGACTAGACTTACCAGAGGAGAGGTACTCCTCATATTTGGACTGGTCAAAATCGATGACCAAAGTATCAACATCCATTCCCACAGCGATTTTGTCTGATTATGCTACCACCATCTTGTCGAAAAGAATGGTTGATTCCATTATGGTCGCCATCGTCTGCGGGGTCGAAAAATTTAAGGATTTATTGATTCTCTTATTTTAAGAAAATTAGGTTCGATCACTTGGTACGAAACTCTTACAATCACTCACAATCTCTCGATTACAGAGGAAGAGAAGATTAATTCAGCTTCTCTTTTGTTTAAGGTAGATTCTTGGTGGCGAAAGGATACTTCCCCCGATGCTTGAGTCGAGCTTGCCTCCCGTTGACGATCAGATCAAGGTTGTTGGAGCTTCTGACGTTCGTTAGCCGGCTGGAATTGAGGTTCAAACTCTGGATCCGTGCGCAAAAACTTTAATCTCTGATGCTTCTTGAAGTCCAAGTCTAAAATCTCCAATCAATCAACTACCCCCAACTCCATAGCTGCTTGCAGCTATTTATAGAGCTTTAACATGTAATTGACGTGCTACAATCGTGGGGTCGTGGGCGTAACTGACTCCTAAAATTTAGCTCATGTTGATTAATGGAGCGTAACATACTCATTAGATATAGCCCACGTGGGCTGACTTGGTCTTTGTGGCTGTTACAGCCGAACTTCATGTGGATGATGAGCCTCGTTGCGTGGCAAGGTTCGTTAGACAAGCTTCGGCTTCGCTGACGAGCCTCGTCTTCACTGGCGAGCTTCGTCTTCATTGACGCGCTTCAAATCTTGTTTTCAACGACAAGCTTTGTTGTTTGAGACGAGGTCCGTCATTGTAATGACCCTCGTCATGCTTGTTATGAGCTTCGACGTTTCAAAGCCAAATGATTAGCCGATAATCTATGAAAATCCATGAGAGTGGAGTAGATATAGGCTTTTTGACTAGCCTCTCAATCTCCTCCTCTTTTTATGTTGATCATGCCTATTTATAGGCTTAGGACCATTATGGAGTGAGTTAATGGGTTTTAACTCTCTTGTAATGAGGGAGTTAGTGGTCATTAACTCCCATTTAAATAAGGGCACTACCTCTCCTTAAATGGGTGAGTTAGTGGCCATTAACTCTCTTTAAATGAGTGAGTTATTGTTAGTGACCATTAACTCTCTTTAAATGAGTGAGTTATTGGTCATTAACCCTCCTTAAATATAACCTCTGAAAATTATGACAAACGAGGTTTGGCTATGTACGAGGTTCATCAATATTGGCAACGACGAATTTCGCCTTCAATGACGAACTTCGTCTTCAATGACGAACTTCGTTTCTGGACGAACTTCATCTTCAATGATGAACTTTGTTTCTGGACGAACTTCATCTTCTAGACGAGCTTCATCATCAATGATGAACTTTGTTTCTGGGCGAACTTCGTCTTCAATGACGAAGTTCGTCTTTTGAGGGGTGAAGTGCTGTTTGACGAGGTTCGTCTGCGGGTGGACTTCGTCTTTAATGACGTTCATCATCATGATGGGCTTCGTTGGCTGAGATGAGGTTCATTGTGATGAGGAGCCTCGTCATGCTTGAAGTGAGGTTCAACCTTGCTTTATTCCTTAGTATTTTTTTAGTGGCTACAGGGTCGATGGCGAACGATGGCGAGGGGGCGTGGAGTCGAAGCTCGCCTATAGAGCCTGTAGGTGAGGGGGCTTCGAGCTCGCCTGTTCGAGGGGGTTTCGAACTCACCTGTTCAAGGGGGTTTCAAACCCGCCTGTTCGAGGGGGCTTCGAGCTCGCCTATCGCCTATGAGCTCGCCTATCAAAGGAGTAGCTCGCCTTGAAAAACGCGGACGAGGATCTCGTCTGCAGCATGGTGGATGCCACCTGATCTCTAGTTGGAGCGCAATTAAAGGAAACGCACCTGATGTAGATTGACCTCTGTTCGCGGTAAAAATCGGGTCTTTCTTCATTGATGTCATTGTACTCTTGATAATAGTTTATCGGTTACAAAAGATCCGGTCTTTTTATAAGAGCCGGTTACAATGAAAATCAAAATACAAAAAAGAAAGATTACAACTTTTATCCTTGTTTGTCGAACGAATAGCGAGCTCCTGTTTTGCGGTCACTCGCTTTGTGTGGGTTCTTTGCCTGCGCCGGGGTTATTTGCCGTGGACCACCGCGTGATCTCGATCCGGTCGGATCTACACGATATAACGGGTATTATTCCACAAAGGAAGATAATAGCCGGGAGGGATTGTTTCACCAAGGAAACAACCGCTCGAATCTCGAGATCTAAGAACCAAGCTTAGATCCGGAGTATGATCGTGTAGATCTGAAGATCCGATCCTCTCGAACTCCTGCCTTGTTTGACGTTGACGTTCGCTGAGCACCAGATCTGGAATTCCAAGTCTCCGAAGCCTTCAAAGTTTGGATCTTTGTTTAGATCTGAGTCTTCAATCCAGCAGGGCTTCGCCTCTCTCCAAAATTTCCAACCCCTGAAATGAACCAACACAAGGCCTATTTATAGGCACTCAGAACTGTGCATTTGCACAGTTCTGAGCCTAGCCACCCCTAGGTGGCTCGGCCATGGCCGAGCCACCTAGGGGTGGCTCGGCCACCGAGCCACCCTGGGGTGGCTCGGCTTGGGCCGAGCCACCCCGGGTTGGCTCGGTTTCGACCGAGTCCCCGGGTGTTGGTTCGTTTTGGGTTTTCCGGTGTTTCCGGTTCCGATTCGTTGTTGATTTGGACTTCGATTCGGTTGTGTGGTTGACTTGTTCGGATTCGATTCGTTTTGATCCGATTCCTGATTTGGCAGTAAACCCACTTCTGAGTTCGAGTCCGAAACCGATCTTGATTCGATCGTTATATCACCGAGTTCGCTCTTGTTTAGATGACTCGGTGATTCCCCGAAACGTTGGTTCGATTCCGCGTGCGAGTGGATACATTCCACTGCTTGGGTGCGATTTGTTGGCTTCATCGCCTCGTTAACCTGCTCCGTTGCGTATGGCTTGGCTTCGGCGTTAGCGGGATAACGGTCGTGCTTGGATACGTCGCTCGATGGTCCGCTTGTTGAATTGGCGTCGTCGAGCTGTATTGTGGGACCTATAGGCAATTTTATACGCCTACAACCTCGTTGGCGATGGTGTCAAGGGGTCGACGACGAGCGATGGCGAGGGGGTGTGAAGTCGAAGCTCGCCTGTGAAGCCTGCAGGCGAGGGGGCTTCGAGCTCGTCTGTTCAAGGGGGTTTCGAACTCGCCTGTTCGAGGGGGATTCGAGCTCACCTGTCGCCCATGAGCTCGCTTGTCAAAGGAGTAGCTCGCCTGGAAAAGCACGGACGAGGATCTTGCCAAAGCGTGGTGGATGCCAGCTGATCTCCAGGTAGAGCGCACAAACTTGCCCTAGGGTTCCCTATAAAAGGGAAATCCTGTTCTCCAGTTCCTTTTGAGCCCGTTTCGCGATTTTAACAAGAGAGGAGAAGTTCCTGTGGCGGCTGAACTTCTAAAGGGTTATCGAGAAGTTAAATTTTTTGGTTAAGAAAAATTAGCTACAGTGAACGGTGATTTGTGGAGAGATTAAGCTGTGATTTTTAGATTAAAAATCACACGCAGTATTCAACAGAGAAATCTCAAGTTTGAGATCTTCTCTTTGCAAGTTTGTAATTTCTTCTGGTTAAATAAGAAAATTATTTGTGCAGCTACCGTGGATGTAGGTAAGTTTGCCGAACCACGTAAATCTGTTGTCTCGTCTACTTTACTTACTGTTTTATCCATGTAGTCATTTATTGCTTGTATCGGTTGGTTTGAGTTTGGTGTAAACTCGAGCTAGGTTGTTTTCTCTCGGGATTGATTTAGCTTCCGTGGCAGTGTAGGCATTTCTCACTCCCAACAATTGGTATCAGAGCCCTTGTTCAAATTAGAGGTGGTAAAAATTTCGATTTGAGGTGGTGCTTAATTATTGTTGAAATTATTGAGGGAATTAGATTTATTAATACAAGCGGAGAATGACGTCTATAAGTAAAACAGTTAAAGTGGGAAAATATAAGATTGAGAAATTCAATAGGAAGAATGATTTTTCTTATTGGAGGATACAGATGAAAAATTTATTGATTTCGCAGAAATTGCACAAGGCTTTGGCGGGAAGAGAAAAGAAGCACAAAGATATGTTTGATGAAGATTGAGAAGAGTTAGATCTCGAAGCACGAGCGTCGATTATCCTATGTCTTGAGAGAGATGTTGCTTTCTTGGTAGATGGAGAGGAAACGGCTGCGGGCGTATGGTTGAAGTTGGAAAGCACCTTCATGACGAAGAGTCTAACAAATCGGATCTGTTTAAAATCTAAATTGTATACTTGCAAGATGGAGGAAGGGTCATCAATCCGGGAATATATCAACAAGTTCGATAGGATCTTATCGGATTTGAAAGATATTGAGGTGACAGTGGAAGACGAGGATCATACACTTCTACTACTTCTATCTCTGCCGAAGTCTTATGAGAATCTGGTTCAAACACTGATGCTTGTGGGTGACAGTTTATTGATGGATGAGATTAGAACGGTACTTCCAGCGGATGATCTTTAAAAAATTATAACTAGTGATATGACCACTGGTGGTAGCAAAGAACAAGCGTAGGGGTTTTTTGCCAGAGGAAGGGGCAATGAGCGAGGAAAAGGCAAGAGAGGAAAGTCTAGATCAAAATCAAGACCTCTTGCGGAAAGACCGTGTTTCAAATACGATGAACTAGGGCATTTTAAAGTCAATTTTTCTAATAAGAGAGTAGGTGAGAAGAAGAACAATAATAAGACTGAAAGACGAGAAGGCAAGGAAGAGGTGAGCTATGCTTCAGGGGAAGGGAGCGATAAGGAATGCTATGTCGTCACGGGTGGCGAGGATACCTCCGGGAAGTGGATACTTGATTCTGGTTGCTCTTACCACATGTGTCCAAATATGAAGTGGTTTACTACCTACAGGAGCATTGATGGTGGAACCGTATTGATGGGTAACAACCATGCTTGTAAAACGATGGAGCTAGGTGATATCAAGATCAAGATGCATGATGGAGTGATTCGAACCTTGACGGATGTAAGGCACGTTCCCGACTTGTGGAAGAATATTATCTTAGTTGGTACTTTGGACTCCGGGGGCTGTAAGATTATAACAGAGAACGGAGTGAAGAGGGTTGGTCGAGGTTCCTTAGTAGCAAACTAGCAATGAAGGGCATTTGTCACGGTAACCTATATACTCTCTTGGGTACAATGGTGACGAGAGATGCAGCTGTTGGAACTGATGGAAGTGGTGGAGACCCATGTGAACACACACGGTTATGGCATAGGCGGCTTGGGCACATGTCAGAGAATGGTCTAGATCTGCTCGGTAAGGATAGTTTGTTGAAGAATCTGAAGAAGCCTTGCATGAATTTTTGCGAGGATTGTGTGTATGGAAAGGCACACAGGGTCCGGTTTCTAACAAGCAATCACAAGAGCAGAGTGATAGTAGATTATGTGCATACAGATGTTTAAGGTCCGGCTTCGATAACTTCTAAGAGTGGCTCCAGATATTTTGCCTCATTCATAGATGATCATTCGAGATATACTTGGATTTATTTTCTGAAGCATAAGAATGAGGTATTTGAGACATTCAAGAAGTGGAAGGCGATGGTTGAGAACCAGACAGTAAAGAAATTGAAGACATTGAGATCTGATAAACGGTACAGAGTATACAGATGGTGCCTTCAAGGAGTTATGTGATAAGGAGGGGATTACCAGACACTGAACAGTTAGATCTACACCGTAGTAAAATGGATTGTGGAGAGACTGAACCAAACACTACGAGAGAAAGCAGTGAGTATGTGATCATATGCTCGTTTGGGCAAAAAATGGTGGGCAGAGTCAATTGCTACAGCTTGCTATATTGTGAATCGATCCCCACATTCTACATTGGATGGTGATACACCCTATCAGATGTGGTCAGGGGAGCATGCAGATTATGAGAGGCTCCGAATTTTAGGGTGTACCGCCTACTATCACGTCAACGAGGGAAAGCTTGACACAAGGGCTAAGAAGATAATTTTCTTGGGGTATGCAAAGGGTGTAAAAGGCTATCGTCTTTGATGTACAGAAGATTCAAAGTTTATGATCAGCAGGATGTTACATTTGATGAGAAGTCCATGATTGCTAGGGTGTCCAAGGATGATGGTGTTGAGACTGTTGAGAATTCTAAGTCCCAGGTTATTAAGATAGAACCTAAAGACCAACCAGGTTCTAGTCGTGTTCAAGTGAGAAATCAGGTAGATGATGAGCTTGAGAAGGAGGAGGTTCAGCAGGAAAATACACAGGCACTACAACAATAGCAGCTTGAGGATAACTTGGCTTCCACTAGGCCAAGGTGAGCATACAAGCAGGTACAGAAGCTGGGGGCTGATTAACCCTTGAAGTACTATAGGCAGGTTAATTTGGTTGAGTACGCACTCTCAGTAGAGGAAGATGAGCCGGTCTCCTTCAAGGAAGCTATTCGGGATAGAGATAGTGAGAGTTAGTTGGTTGCGGTGAAGGAGGAGATGGAATCTCTCCGGAAGAACCAAACATGGGAGTGATCCCATTGCCCGTAGGAAAGAAAGCTATAGGTTGTAAGTGACTGTATAAAAGAAAGGAAGATCCTTCCGAGCTTGGTGGTACAATGTACAAGGCCAGGCTAGTGGCTAAGGGGTTTGCACAAAGAGAGGGTGTGGATTACAATAAGATCTTTTCTCCGATGGTGAAACACACTTCTATTCGGGTGCTATTGAGTATTGTTGCTCATGGTGATCTTGAGCTGGAACAACTCGATGTTAAAACGACCTTCTTGCATGAAGACTTGGAGGAGGAAATCTATATGCATCAGCCTGAGGGTTACAAGGTTGAGGATAAGGAGAATCATGTATGTCGCTTGAGGAAATCACTTTATAGATTGAAACAATATCCTCGACAGTGGTACAAGCGATTTGACTCCTTCATGCTAAAGCATGGGTTCTTCAGAAGCGAGTATGACTGTTGCGTCTATATTCGGAAGCTTCGTGAAGGTGATTATATTTATCTCCTTTTTGTATGTGGATGACATGCTTATTGCTTCAAAGAGCAGGATGGAGATAGATAGACTAAAATCTCAACTTGGTAAAGAGTTCGAGATGAAGGACATGAGCGCTGCTAGAAAAATACTAGGTATGGAGATTAGAATAGAGCGTGCGAATCGGCGATTGTTCTTGAGTCAGAAAGGCTACATAGAGCGGGTGATCGCAAGGTTCAGGATACAAAGTGCTAAGTCAGTGGTGACTCCATTGGCCCTACATTTTCAGGCTCTTGGGTAAACAATATCCCGCTATAGCGGAAGAGAAGGCACACATGGAACGTGTTCCTTATGTCAGTGTAGTTGGCAGTTTGATGTACGTCATGGTGTGTACACGTCCAGATATTTCACAGGCGGTTAGTGTGGCCAGCAGATTCATGACGAATCCGGGAAAAGCGCACTGGGAAGCGGTGAAGTGGGTCCTGAGGTACTTGAAAGGTACCGTTGATACGGATCTATATTTTAGTGGAGATACATGTCTGATTGATAGGTTTGTGGACTCAGATTATGCGAGCGATCTAGACAGATGACGATCTACTACTGGTTATGTATTCAGAATACATGGTGCTCTAGTTAGTTGGCGATCGATGCTACAGGCTATAGTGACATTTTCTACTACATAGGCTGAGTATATAGCCATGGAAGAGGGAGTGAAGGAAGCATTGTGGTTGTGTGGTCTGTTAGATAATTTGGGGATTGAGCAGGATTGCGTGAATTTGTGGTGTGATAGTCAGAGTGCGATTCATTTGGCTAAGAATCAAGTTCATCATGCTCGTACCAAGCATATTGATGTCGGATATCATTTTGTGCATGATATCATAGAGGAAGGTGATATTTCTCTCATGAAGGTGCACACGAATGAGAACCCAGTAGACCTGTTAACCAAGGTGGTAACAGGTAGCAAGTTTCTGCATTGTTTGAACTTACTTAATATCAGCCCTTGTTAATCTGCCCAAGAGGACAATAGCAGAACTACGATTAGCTTGATTACGTCAGAGGGTACGTAGGCAACCATGGTAAAAATGGTGTACCTGGTTTGGCCTGGTTTGGCCTGGTTTGACGTTCACGGTGTTCTTCTGGTGATCGTCCAAAATTTAAGGTTTATCAAATGATGGACGAGGTGGGGAATTGAAGGAAATGAACCTGATGTAGATCGACCTCGTCGGCGATGGTGGCTAGGGGTCGACGGCGAACGATGGCGAGGGGGCGTGGAGTCGAAGCTCGCCTGCGAAGCCTGCCGGCGAGGCGGCTTCGAGCTCGCCTGTTTGAGGGGGTTTTGAACTCGCCTGTTCGAGGGGGCTTCGAGCTCGCCTGTCGCCCATGAGCTCGCCTGTCGGAGGAGTAGCTCACTTGGAAAAGTGCGGACGAGGATCTCGCCTGCAGCGTGGTGGATGCCAGCTGATCTCCAGTTGGAGCGCACAAACTTGCCCTAGGGTTTCCCTATAAAGGGGAAACCCTGTTCTCCAGTTCCTTTTGAGCCCATTTCGCGATTTTAACAAGAGAGGAGAAGTTCCTGTGGTGGCTGAACTTTTCAAGGGTTATTGAGAAGTTAAATTTTTTGGTTAAGAAAAATTAGCTACAGTGAGCGGTGATTTGTGGAGAGATTAAGCTGTGATTTTTAGATTGAAAATCACATGCGGTGTTCAACTAAGAAATCTCAAGTTTGAGATCTTCTCTTTGCAAGTTTGTAATTTCTTCTGGTTAAATAAGAAATTATTTGTGCGGCTCCCGTGGACGTATGCAAATTTGCCGAACCACGTAAATCTGTTGTCTCGTCTACTTTACTTAGTGTTGTATCCGTGTAGTCGTTTGTTGCTTGTATTGGTTGGTTTGAGTTTGGTGTAAACTCGAGATAGGTTGTTTTCTCTCGGGATTGATTTAGCTTCCGTGACGGTGTGGGCGTCTCTCGCTCCCAACACATACATGTATATTTTCACTTACATTGGCAAAACTTATATACCTTAAGGTTTATAAAAGCTTGATCTTATATACACGCTCACTTGTTTTTAGCATAGCAACGCGTATACACTCTAAATTCTTAAAAAATTGCACTATATATTCTAACTTGTTTTGGCTGCACTTACATGCAAGTTTTAACTGAGGTGCTTAGTTGTAAGTTTTAAAAACTTAAGATATCTAAGTATATGTTTTGAGAATTTTAAGATATCTACGCAAACTTTGAAAACTTTAGAGTATGTATGTGCTGCAATAACCAAGTGAGGGCATATAAAGAGAAGACATTAAAAGCTCTGTTTTTTAAGCGCCGGCAAAAACAAGTGAGGGGTGTACAGGTGCAATTAGTTGAAACTATAGGGTATTTAAGTGCAATTAAGCCCCAATTTTAGTATATGAGCCAGAAATAAACTGATTAATTATTAATTATACAGACCAAAAAGGGACACCTGCCCAACTCACCCGAAGGTAAAAATTTTCTAGTCCTATTAACATGATTGAAGCCTTGAAATCAATCATAGCAGAGAGAGAACCGACATCAGAAAAAGGAAGGGGGAGGGAGGCAGAGCCTTGATCCGAAAAGATGGGATTTTTTCAGGGGAGGAGCATGATCCGCGCGCTCGTGCTGCTGCTGGCGCTCACGTGCTCTGCGGAGGCGTGGACCGGAGAGATCCACGGGAGAGTGGTCTGCGATGTGTGCGGGGATTCATCCATTGGCCCTGAAGATCACCCTTTACAAGGTCAATCCCTCTCTCTGATATTGGTTTTATTTGTTAGTGTTCTGATTAAGGAACATAAAAAAATCTCGCAAAAATTATCAGTTGGGTGACTTTTATTACTTGAAAAGATTGATGGGTTTTTGTTTTAGTCTTGGTTGTTCCACTAGCTTGATGTTTTTAGCTTAGCCAACATACATGTTACTTGATTGGTTGTTGATATCATGCGATGGATTGATTATGGTTGTTATTGAATGTTGGGTAATTCAGTGGAAGTCTTGTTGGATATTTGAAACCCTGATGGGTTTTAGTTTGTTACTGGATTAGTGTTATGATTTGTTATGAATCCCGCTGCTTCGTTCATCGGGTTTTATTAAGATATATATTGTTTATGGTAGGAGTTTGTGTTCTAGAGTTGGGCTTATTTGAGTTGATAATTTGGCGTTAGGGTTGTAAGCAATGATTTTACATCAGAAGACCATGATGGCGAAACATTGGGGGTTTTGCCCATTTGGGAGCGAATAACCTGTGCAATTGCTCTTCATTTTGGTCTTTGGAGACTGTAAACTAGAGATATCAACCTGTGTTATTTTGTAGATAATAAATGATTTCATTGGATTTATATCTTTTAAATTGATTAAAACATTGTAGAGGCTGTTCAATTGATCGTGCCAAGGTTGCTGGTACAGAAGCTGCTACCAGTATTTGCTTAATAATATATGCGTTTTGATAGAGATGATCAGATGATCCTTTGTGTAATTTTATTATTTGCTTGGAACCCAGTCACTCTGGTTCATGGGACGGGAACGGAAGCGGGGCACGCCGCTCATTAGGAATTCGGGTACAAGGTGGGTAGGCTTATACAGTATGCTAGGGAATGTGATACGGTTTAGGTTTGGCTCTTAAATGTAGGAAACAAAGGTTTGGCAATAGTCAAATTTAAGAAATAATCTAGTTGATATAAGTAATGGTAAAAGAACATTGAGAATCATTCTGCAATTAAGATATACATACTATATTTGCTTAGTTTCTCACATTTTTTTTGTTTATTCTTTTGAAAAGAGTTATTTGTTTAAAAATTTTTAACTTGTCTGAATCCTAAAGCGGGTCGTTGGAGTTGGTGAATCGGGTCGTGTTCCACTATTAATCCAGGAAGATTGAACCAGGTAGTGGTTCGCTACAGCATCCCACGTTCCTAATATCTATACTTCTACATTCTTAAATTTCGTTAAGGTTATGTTTGATCTGTTTGGTTAGGTGTACCCTAAGCTGTTAGGTCTTCTTGAAGTTTGCGAAGCAAGGAATCAGGAAATTGTGAATCCAGTTCATGCTTCTTGGTTGAATTGAAATGTTTGATTCTGTTAACCTCAACTTCCCTGATGTGTTGGAATTTGAACCCTTCCATTTTAGGTCTTATACTCAATGCAACCTCTGTCATAATGTTGGAATAGGAATTTACATCGTCTAAAGTAAATTTCAATTCAACAAATAAAGTTAATTGGATACCTATAACCACAAAAAATGAAATAGGCATATTTCTCTCATATCCTTTTGAGTGAAATTTCAAAAAATGAAATAGGCATATTTCTCTCAAATCCTTTTGAGTAAAATTTCTATAATTTTCAAGTAGTGTATGAGTTGCATTCATCAAGTTCTCTACAATAATCTAGTCATATTTTTTCTTTGGGATAGTTTCAGTATTAATTCTTAATCTTTTTTCTCTTCTTCTTTAAAGTTAATCTGCATAAAATGAAAGGAAAATGATCTTCGTGTTATTCAATGTTGGGTAAGCAGCAAATTGGTTCTTCATAAAAAGTTTGTTCTTTTGTCAGACAAGCTAATCATGGGACTCCAAGACTCCAAATTGAAATATTTCATTTTATGATTCATTTTTTCCCCATTGACTTGATTTTCGTATGCATAATGTTCCTTTAAGATTATAGAGTGCAGTAAATGATTATTTTTATCTTTTAAATTTTACAAGCTCTTTAGCTGAAGAATTTCGATTTTATAAGATCAACCAGTAATTCAAATTCTATTTTGGGTTTGAGGGTTACCGGTGACATGCTATCGGAGTTGATTTTAGGAACATATATAAATGAAAATTACTATAAAGTAGAGAAAATTATTGGTTCTAATAATTTCTTTTCTTCCAAAAACCTCATGTTGGCCGAAGGATAATTGTCTTGGAGTTCACCCCATGATGTCTGAATCATTAGTATTTACTAGTTCCTTGAACTTGTATGAGATAATAGTGGGGAATTATAGTAATTGGTAGAAAATACTTTCATGATCTTGGAAAAAATTAATCTATACTAACTAGTGGCTTAGTTTATCACCTTCTCTATCTGTTTCTAAGATGAAACTAGCAGAAACCGTTGTTCAAGAAAAATCCTGGCAAAGAAAATCAAGACGTGGATCAATTAATCCTGGCAAAGAAAATCAAGACGTGGATCAATAAATTGTTAAGGATTTGAGTTTAGAATGGATTTAATAGGAGATTTTTGTTGATTTGAAATCTGTGGCGATCTCGAATTCCATTGATATTTGGCATGTCATTAGCCAGGGGCCCAGGACTTCCTTTTTAATTTGAGTATAAACGTGTATTTTTCCAAGTTTTAGTCAAATTAACAGTATATTTCCAAGTTTTAGTCAAATTAACAGTATATATAAAATAATTCCTAGCTATCTTTTGCAAGAGCTTGATCTTACTAAAATTTTGCGTTTGTTTGTTTTCTTTCTTGTGATTTAAGAATGCCATGAATTTAAGGGTTTTGTGGATTTCGAATAATCTTTTGGTTGGGTCCCTGGCTCCCCTCACTTATTACCCTTCTGACCATGTTACTGGATGTCATATCGTTGATTTACCCCAGCAGATGGCTACAACTACACATTGATGCATCAATCTTGGTCAATTTGACAACTTCAACAAAATCATCAACTACTCCAAGAAAATCCTCAATAGGCTGAATGAATTCTATAATAAATATCCGAGACAAAAACAATCTGGAGTAGTTGCTGTTGTCAACGAAAGGAAACTAGTTGCACAATAATACTAGATTTCAATGGAAACCTGATTTTAACTTGTCCATTAACAATGATAGTCATATTCAACTTTACAACAAGCATACACTTTCTTTGATCTATGAGGAGAGCTATATCACTGGCGAAAGGTATGCTGAAAGTCTAGTAAATCAGAGCATGATTGTTGATGGTTGGATTCAGACTGAAGAAAGATTGCAGAAGAAAATATGAGGTTCAAAACATTAGAGTTGAGATTGTGGATAATAAGAGGTAGAAATCATCAAAATCCCAAAATTTATGCCTAATATGAGTTTTGGTCATTCTGACAATCTTTTGACATATCAAATTAGATACTATTTAGTCGACATAATGAAGACAAGGTATGTCATTCACATGGAATATTCACATGTTGGAAATATAGTATTCTGGAAGGCATAGTGATCAACAAAGGCAATGTTTGGTTGAGGTTACATGAAGTAACTTTGATAGAGCTTTTACTCCCATCTTCTTCCTCTCTATTCATGCTCACTCTTGAGTACAATCAAAGCCCCTGCTCCTCTTACTTGATCTTGTAATTCTCCTATTTAAAATCCAAATCTCTTGTGAAACCGGTATCGTATTCCCCATTCATTTTCATATCTAACTCGAGCTAGGAACCAAATCCTCTTCCTACTTATATGCCCTTGTTCCTTCAGCTAAGGGATACAAATTTTATTTCACAATCGAATTCACTTATCTAATGTGATCCATAATGATGGGGGTTATGTTTGGGAGAAAAGCATTGGGAGACTAAATAAACGACACAGAAAGGAGATTTCTTCAATTTAATTCTGCAATATATATTATTCAAGTTCATGCGCGAAAGACTGTTCTCATCTTATCTCCTTCCCTTTCATCTTATAGATCAATCTGATTGGTTCAAGAACAGTCTGAGAAGGTATCATTCCACATTGAACTTCTCATGGGTAAAAGGTCCTGTAAATACTGATGGGTCTGGACTAGATTCTATCCGAAGTTTTGTTCTCATCCACTTTATTAATTTGAAAAGTAAATTTCTTCATAATCCTGTCAAGATCCTTGTATATTCCATAATGTTGGAATGTATTTCATATAATTTCTTTTTCATCTCAAAGAAAGGCCTGTGGGGAGATGTGATTTTTTTCGTATTGACGGCGGGTTTTTTTCCCCCTCCAGATTCATTTTCTCTCTCACTGTTTTGCTTCTATTAGGATGACCTGGTTCTCTAAAGAAAGAAGAATGTGGCAGATTTCTTATAAAAATTATGTTCAGCTTTGACGCACCACCAAACCCAGAGAGGCACAAAGAAAATGTTCCAATAGCATACTATATATATTGCCAGGTTTAAATTAAAAAAAACAATTCTATCATGATACGGGCTATTCGTCTACTCCTCTATACAAATGGGAGAATCCAAGATTCACTGTTCATGCTACAATAAATACTACAATAAATACTACAATAAATATTAATACATCATTATTACTGTAACACACGGGATATTGTAGCATTTTAAAAGAAAAATTGTTGTAAGAGAGGTGGGAACTGTAGCGTTCTTTGAAAATACTATAGCATTAATGTTGTAGCATGGATATACTGTAATAATTAAAAAAAACACGGGATACTGTAGCAATTCAGAACAATCTTGCCGCAGCATTTAAAACCATGATTACTGTAGCATGGAAAAAAATTATCGCCGTGCTTTGCACGGACAGCACACTAGTAAAATAGAATTGCAGCCTCAAAGTATCAGACACGTAGACAGAACTGAAGTCAATGATAACTCAACTCTTGAAGCAAAGCAAATGACAGTTGATTTCATTGTGGAATTCGATTGATGAGTTCCGTCAGACAACTTCTCAGCCAACTTCTCAGGTAGGCAGACCAAATAAGCTGCATGCTGGACATTTAATTTTAAAATCAACCTGTAGGTATCCTTTTTGCAAGTTTAGATTTAAACTTTCTAAGGATCTCACTGGACTTGGGAGTACCTTGTTGAACTAGAGCTAATCAGGCCGATGGTACCGCTGGCACTAGTGCAGGATTGAAAAATAAGGAGAATAGTGGTTTTTCTGTTTCGGGATGCTTTTACTAGTCTTTAGGGGTTTTCTGTTTTGGGACGGTCCATATTAATGCTTTAAGTCTTGTCGCAGGCTGTACTTCGGATGAAAAATAAGGCAAAGAGTGGTTTGACATATAACTATGAGAAGAGAATCCATGAAGAAATAAACTGCATGTCTTGTTGTTCCAGATTGGTAACACTTAATTTTCTAGGAGTATGTCTTTCCTCATCTCAGTTTCATCTATTAGGTGATCTGTCCTTGTATTGCTTTTTCGGGCTGGATGGAGTCTATCTATATATTTTATGTTAGTCCAGACAAAAATATGTTCAATGAATCCTGTTTTTAATTTCAATTTATTATGTCTGAATATCCAGGTTACTTTTAGGTCCAAATTTTTGGTGTGATGAATGTGATCATTTGGTTTACATAGCGACAATTTGAGATGCTAGTTTCATGAGGCATTTCTTTCTCGTGCTTTTCTTTTTTATAGATTTTTTCTTAAATTTACTCTTGGCCTTGGGGCTCATGATTTGTACTCGATCAAGAGAGTTCTATGTTCTTAGTAATTATAACTGAGTGTTCTATCTAAAATTCCTAGATAAGGTACATATGGTTTATTTTAACTTAAGAAAAGGGTCTAGCTTTTTATTAGGAAGAACAGTAAATGAATTGTTGGAATATTAATATGTTTAGGGGCTTATTTGTAAGTTGTAGGGGCCTATATAAGCCCATGTTATCTCATGAATAAACTAGGGTTTCTATTTCAACTTGGTATCAGAGCCTCCACAAACACCCTAACCCTAGCCGCCGCCGCCCCCCCTCTCTCCCCTCACCCGGCCGCCGCCCCCCCCCCTCTTCTTCGCCGATCAGCCCCCCCCCTCGTTCAGCCCCCCCCTCGACCTCTCCTCTCACCTGGTCGGCCCCCCTCTCTTCTTCGCCGATCAGCCCCCCCCCTCGTTCAGCCCCCCCTCGACCTCTCCTCTCACCTGGCCGCCCCCCCTCTCTTCTTTGCCGATCAGTCCCCCCCCCCCCTTGTTCAGCCCCCCCTCGTTCAGCCCCCCCTCCCCCCGACCTCTCCTCTCACCCGATCAGCCCCCCCTTGTCCGATCAGCCCCCTCCCTTCAGATCCATCCCGACCCCCCCCACCTTTGGATCAGCCCCCCCCTCTAGTTTGGCCGCCCCTTGCTGCGCTATGCCGGACCTCGAGTTTGGCATGGGTTCCCTCGACTCAGTCCTCGAACTGATGACAGGAAGAGTATATATCTCACATCGATGAGATATATAACTGGTTGTGATTCTTGTTTCCTCTGAGAAACGAGAATTTGTTTGAGATCCTACTCTTGTTGTGCAGCAGAGGTGCTGCCGAAATTTTTACTGCACACAACAAGGGTCGGAAGAGAAGGTGAATAGGTGGTAAGTCTGAAGCCTATTCGATGGAGGAGATCATCAAGAAGTTGAACCCCGCGGAGGTGTCAACTTTGATGAAGCTAATGAAGTTGTCGGCTGGTGAGAGCGCGACAAAACCATCGAAGAAGTTGGAGCTTCCGACCATCGATCTGAAGCTGGATGGACCGAGTACTTACCTGAGCTGGTCGCGACGGGTGAGATACACCCTTGCAGGGAGGAATCTGAAGGGTTATCTGACAGGAGAGGCAACAGAGCCGGAGGACTCGGAGGGAAGAGATGAGTGGAATGCCACTCATATGTTGGTATACATCTGGCTCCTTAACTCGTTGGTCCCGACGATCGCCGCCACGGTGGATGGCATTGAGAAGGTGAAGGATGTCTGGGAGAAGTTGAGGAGGACATATGATGGAGTGGGGAATAACCTGAGGGTATTCCAGATTAAAGGAGAGATCGACGCTACAGTCCAGGGAGAGAAGACTGTACAGGAATATGCTACAGAGTTGGAGCGCCTGTGGCTGGATTATGATCATTTTTTCCCCCGGGCTAGCTGCAAGGATCCGGAATGTAAAGAGCGGGAGGCCTTTCTACAGGAGAGGACTATGGTGTTTCTCAAGGGATTGACATCAGAGTTCGCTCAGCGAATTGCATTACTGCTCGCTCAGCCAAAAATTCCAACGCTTGAGGAGGCCGTCTCTGCTATGATCCAGGAGGAGACTCGCATTCGGCTGCAGGCGGGGACAGGTGGACTTCCGGTGGTGAAGTCAGCACTGGCAGCCTCAAGCAACACTGGATCTAGGGGAGAGACTCGACAATGCTACAACTGCGGTGCGGTGGGTCATCTAAGGCATGCTTGCACCAAACCACCCAAGGAAGGAGATTCGGGTGGACGTGGACAGTTCGGAGGTCGTGGTCGTGGCCGTGGGGGTCGACGAGGTGGAAGAGGAGCAGGGAATCGGGCGAATCTGACGGTAGCAGAAGAAGAAGAAGCTGAGGTGGTCTTTACTGAGGAAGATCGTGCTCTCTTGGCGATACTCAGGAAGAAGCAGCAAGTAGCAGGGGATGGAGACTTGAGGAGTGGGACTGAGGAGGCATCCACTTCGTTCTTCGCCAGAGGCAATACTGCTACCTATGCTCATCCGACCAAAGGTACTGATGACATACATGTTCTTGCTTCTATGTCTCCCAACAGATCATCAGAATGGATTGTCGACTCCGGTGCGTCTCGACATGTGACAGGGAATGCTAGTGAGTTCTCATCATATACTCACTTAGCATCACCTGATAGTATTCAAACAGCTGATGGTACATTTCAGCCGGTGGTTGGTAAGGGTACAGTCGATTGTACTGGTTCTGTAACTTTGTCCAATGTTTTGCATGCTCTTTCCTTTCCAGTCAATCTTTTATCCATTAGTTCTATCATCCTCCAACTAAAATGTATTGTTTCTTTTGATATTCCCAAGGTGATCTTTCAGGAGAAGGGGACAGGACGGAGACTTGGGACTGGCACGTGGCGTAATGGACTGTGGTATCTGGATCGTGAAGGGCTAGATTCAGCTTTGGTGTCAATGGTAGAGAGAGTAGGAGTAGGATCTGAGATGAGTGCTGAAAGTATGTTGATGCTTCATCACAAACGCTTGGGACATACTTCTTTCGGTGTTTTAAGTAGGTTGTATCCATCTTTATTTGAGAAAGTAAATAAAGAAAAACTTGTGTGTGATGCATGTAAACTGGGAAAGCTTACTAGAAGCTCTTATGTTAGTTCTGATCATAGGAGTTCTCATGCGTTTGATATGATACATTCAGATGTGTGGGGACCATGTTCCACAAGTTCTATGAATGGATACAAGTATTTTGTTACCTTCATTGATTGTTTCTCTCGCGTTACTTGGTTATACCTGATGAAGAATAAGAGTGAAGTGTTTGGCTGCTTTCAAAACTTTCATAAGAATGTTCAGACTCAATATGGAGCAGTGGTGAAGGTATTGAGATCTGATAATGGGACAGAGTACACCAACAGAGTGTTTGGAGAATACTTGTCATCTCAGGGAATACAACACCAGACTACATGTCCATACACACCAGCTCAGAATGGGGTAGCGGAAAGAAAGAACAGACATCTTTTAGAGGTTGCTAGAAGTATGATGATCTCCATGAATGTCCCAGAAACATTGTGGGGGCAAGCAGTATTGACTGCAGCGGCGCTGATCAATAGAATGCCCTCGAGAGTACTGGATTGGAAGTCTCCCTGTGAGACGTTGAAAGGAGATAATGGTGAGATTCTTCCACTGAAGGTATTTGGCTGTGTGTGCTTTGTGAAGGATAACAGACCATCCGTCGGGAAGCTTGCCCCTAGAGCGGTGAAGTGCATTTTTGTGGGATATTCTGCTACTCAAAAGGGATATGTTTGCTGGAGCCCGGTGGAGAAAAGGCTGTTCGTGAGCATGGATGTGTACTTTCGTGAATTTGAACCATATTACACACAGAAGGTACCCTCATCCGTTGGTGACTCGCCCAATACTGGAAGTATGAGGCGAGAAGGGGAGAATGGTGAGAGGCAGATGAATAACGTAGAGAATAATGCAGAAAAATCAATTTCTCTAACGATTCCTTGGGAAGGAGAATTGGTTGAGGAGGAGCAGGAGAATAAAGGAGAAGAGGATAAGGAGACAAGAGGTGTTAGGCCCACGGCTCAGGGGGAGCTACTTACCTATAATAGGAAGGGAAAGCACATTACGGAAACAGTACCTACAGTACCACTAGTGCCAGCTCCCTTATCAACGTCTGTCCCGAATCCTGAGACACCTACACCATCATCAGATTCCTCCCAAGGTGATATCATCCCTCTCCTTACTCCTCCCACACCAATATCAGTACGGAGGACTACTCGTAGCAATGCGGGACATCCTCCTGATAGATATGGTTGGGATCTCGCCCAGTATGTATCATATTCTAGTATCCACCCTGCACATGGAGCATTCATCGCATCATTGGACTCTGTTACTGTACCTAACAATTGGCAGGTTGCTAAGAAGGACCCAAAGTAGAAAGCGGCTATGCACGAGGAGCTGGGAGCTCTAGAGAAGAACCGTACTTGGGAGCTAGTAAAGTTACCAGAAGAAAAGAGAGCAGTTGGATGCAAGTGGGTCTTCACTGTGAAGCAGAATCCAGATGGACAAGTTGAGCGCTACAAGGCTCGTCTGGTGGCAAAAGGGTATAGTCAGACATATGGCATCGATTATGATGAGACTTTTGCACCGGTGGCGAAGATGAGCACTGTTCGGATCTTAATCTCTCTGGCAGTAAATGGTGGATGGAAGCTACACCAACTAGATGTGAAGAATGCATTTCTTCATGGAGATCTAGTGGAGGAGGTATACATGGAGATACCACCAGGATTTGGTACAGATCAGACAGTGGGAAAGGTCTGCAGATTGAAGAAGTCCCTCTATGGTCTGAAGCAATCTCCCCGTGCTTGGTTCGACAGATTCAGAAGGGCTATGATTGGTATGGGATACCAACAGATCAACGCTGACCATACAGTGTTCCTTCGACGGAGTGGAGGTCACATTACTATGCTTACGGTATATGTGGATGATATGATTATCACAGGGGATGATGAGAAGGAGATTGCTCAACTCAAAGTGAGACTGGGTAAGGAATTCGAGGTGAAAGATCTTGGCTTGCTTCGATACTTTCTTGGAATAGAGATAGCTCGAGGAGCGGAGGGAATTGTCCTATCCCAGAGAAAGTATGCACTGGATCTTCTCAAAGAGACAGGGATGTTAGGGTGTAAACCTGCAACTACACCGATCGACCAGAAGTTCAAGCTAGGTGCTGAGGCCGGAGAACCAGTTGATCGTGACAGATACCAGAGGCTGGTGGGAAGATTGATCTATTTGAGTCACACACGTCCTGATATTTCTTTTGCAGTAAGCGTGGTGAGTCGCTACATGCACGATCCGAGGAAGGGTCATATGGATGCTGTGTACCAGATTCTGAGATATTTAAAGAGTGCCCCCGGAAAGGGGCTGATATTCAGAAAGAATGGACATGTGAACATCGAGGGTTATTGCGACTCTGATTGGGCTAGCTGTGCTGATGACAGGAGATCCACCTCAGGATATTGTATCTTTGTAGGAGGCAACTTGGTCTCGTGGAAGAGCAAGAAGCAATCGGTGGTAGCGAGATCAACAGCTGAGGCAGAGTATAGAGCCATGGCCTTAGGAGTTGCAGAATTGTTGTGGTTAAAGAGTATGTTGGTGGAGCTGGAGCTGGATCAAGGAGCCAAGATGAAGCTGTGGTGTGATAACAAGTCAGCCATCAGTATCGCCAATAACCCAGTGCAGCATGATAGAACCAAACACATCGAGATCGATAGGTTCTTCATCAAAGAGAAGTTGGACAATGGACTACTGGAGTTAAGTCATGTTCTAACTAAGGATCAGGCAGCAGATTGTCTGACTAAGGGACTTAGCTCAGTAGATATGATTAGAGGATGTGACAAGATGGGCTTAGTGGATATCTTTCGCCCATCTTGAGGAGGAGTGTTGGAATATTAATATGTTTAGGGGCTTATTTGTAAGTTGTAGGGGCCTATATAAGCCCATGTTATCTCATGAATAAACTAGGGTTTCTATTTTGGGAAAGAATTAAAACATCTCAGCTGTAAGTGCTATCATAGAATTGTGCTAATATTGAAGTCAGAAAAGAGATCCTGTACAGTTTATGGCCTATCAGCAGAATAAAAACTTCATTTTAGAAAGAATCAAAGATCAATAAGGATAGAAAGCACCCGTATTACCTTAGGTTTGTAGTCAAACATGATGCCTCTGGTTTTCCGTTTTATATTTTGGGTTAAGTGCGGATACCATGTGCTATGATGGTAGCCATGTACTCCTTTATTCCTCAATTTAGTGTGTGTGTGTGTGTGTTTTTTCTTTTTTTTGGAAGTTAAACTGAGGGCAGAAAATAATTTATCATCACATGATTCCTACATGACATCTCAACTAACTGGGGAATGGATGCTAATAAAATATTCAATAAATTATCAATCATTCCGGGTCTGAAACTTTACCGTTTGATTCCAGGAGCTGAGGTTGCCGTACTCTGCATAACGAAGTCTGGCGAGGTTCTCAACTACCAAGCTTTCACAAACTCGAAAGGTGTTTACACAGTAGCAGAGACGATGCCTGAGAGTGATCGCTGGGACTCGTGCTTGGCGAGGCCCATCAGCAGCTTCCACGGGCACTGCACCCGCAGAGGAGATGCCCATGCTGGCGTCAAATTTACATACACTCGTCCATCAGGATACTCTCATGCTGTTAAGCCATTTCTCTACAAACCTGCGTATGCCCCAGCTTACTGCATGTGATATGTATATGCGTATATGAAAACATATAAATAAAGAAATGGATAAAACTGAAAGCACATGATGCGTTGTATAAATAGTATTGTAAAAGATGGTTCATCTTGAGAAATACTTGATGTTGTGCAAACTAAACTTCCAAGTACTTGCCTCGCTGTTGAGAATTTTGATTCAAGTAAAGTTTCTGCTGATGCTTTCATTAGCAAACTAAACTTCAATTTTTGATGCCAACTTTTTTTTACTAATGATTATTTATAACCGGAGTCAGGAGTTGAACCTAACAATATGTGAGCTATATTAAAACCTCTCGACCATCCGGGTCAGTCGATGTCACTCTTTCTTGCATGTTGCTCTCCATACTAATGCGTGTGGTAGCTTTGATCCAGATTATTTCATAGAGATAATTTCTCTCTCTAAAGGAAATAATTGAGCTAAGCGTACAAGCTCATCAGGTGGATACCTCATAGAGCTCCGAGAAAGGACTCAGGCTTTTGGGGTCTCATCTCAAGATGTGGAGCGTATGAAACTGATACTGAACAAATAATGAATACAAGGAGTATATGAAACTGATACTGAGCAAATAATGAATACAATGAAAAGCTCCAAGCGCTCAATGGCAGTGAACTACAATATAAGGGAGATAACAGGAACTTGAATATTGATACAAACAGTAGTAAAAGTACAACAAAACTGATATTTGCTCCCATTAGTTCAACAATACCGAGTGGGAGTACCTTAACAAATTCACCATCAAAGGCTAATCAACAAATATGTAATCTTGAAATCTAACATTCACCCTCATAGCGTCTAAGCAACACATGTAATCTTAAAATCTATTATACATGATATTAGTGCTGTTGTAGGTACTTAATGCTTTGAGAATTTCTGAATGGCACTAGATTTCAGCTTCATAAACCGTGAGGAAGCTTTACTGGATAGCCCATCAATTTCATCCTCCCATTTCTCATAAGCAACAAAGCCAAAGAAAAGTAGCGGAACACCTAAGGAAAAAGAAAGGAGCAAATCCATCATTTCAATAAGGGCATTGAAATTGTTAAGGACAATAATAGAGAGAAGCATTCAATTGAAACCTATTTTAAATATGCTTTGTAGAGACACGGCTCCAAGAAGGTTGAGAAACAATAGAATGACCACCACCTGTTAGAACAAGCAGTTAGCCTAAAACTCGAACAAAATCTATTTTCTCATTCTCTTTGACTAAGTTGCAAATGGGTGAAAATGAAGAGCATACCAATATCAAGTAAATAACCAATATAAGAGAAAACTGGTATTTTGGATCCACTCAAGATAAGCTGCAAATGAGTGTATACCTTAAGAAACAGTGGCCAGTCTTTCCCCTTGCAAAGAGATTTTAGTACATCAATTGTGGAATTCCATGAAGAAGTTACCGAGTAAGCAAGATGGTGAGCCTTCCCTTCTGATAAGTGAAAATATGAAGGCGGTACCTTCTCAAATTTGATGCCAAATCTGTAATCATAATGGATAATGCATGTAAAATCCAGCATAAAATTAAATATGTCTAATTATTGTTATTTTAAAAGAGATGCGGCTAGCTATTGCATTTGTATAGTCATCCTAAACTAGAATACAAGAGAACAGGCTGAACTTTTCATTAGGAATTTGTGTTTATGCAATGAACCAAGTAATGAAATTGATTCAAGTTTGAGATCCAAGGACCATGGTCCAAATATGCTTATGACTTGTGATGTCAAAAGAAAATAAATTGTTGCTTCCCATAACTCTTCTTGTTGGAGACAAAATAAAGAGTCATACATTTCATTAGGCAGCACACTGTGAACGAACAAGAACATTGCAGCCAGTGAGATAAGCTTTGCCATTGCTGTGATGAAGGTATATCCAGATGCAAACAGGTAATAATATAGAGTAGCTACAAGTAGCAAAACGGTAAATGTTTGTTTTTTATCTTTCCAGAGGAGCGTATTGGCAACTGAAACAGGAGAAAAATCTCTATCAGCAATTAACAAGAAGAATGAAAAACGGGTAAATTACATAAATTCATCCTCAGGTTTGCATGATTGACAGAAAATCCCAGTAAGGTATAACCTCGA
>BQKN01066466.1:390615-421748 GCA_022839385.1 Asparagus kiusianus
GAAGAGACAATGAATTCAACAACAATCCCAACTTTTGACGAAAACAATAGTATTGAAAACGCGGGGAAAAACAGTGGGATTATTTCTACGAAGGTAAAAAATAAAAAGGGGAAAATACAACGAGAAAAGAAGATGCATGAGAGAAAAATTAGAGGATAGGAGATATCGTTGAAGATGAAACAAATCTAATATATTAATTATTATAGTATTTTTAATATAATGTGGTCTCCACTTTTCACTTTCATGGCTCACTTCTGCACTTTTGTAGGGGATGTTGAAATTACAAAAAAACTAATGTGGACTATATTTTGGATCTCACTTTCACTATAACTTTCAATAAAATAAACAAGTGAAGTCTCAAGAATAAGTGACTTTCATACTTACAATTTTCACTTACAACTAAACAAACACCCCCTAAAACTGGTCTTTTTAGCCATAGATTAAATTATATAAAAAAAACTCTGTAAAGAAAGGTAAATTTTATAATCCTCTACCTTTGAATTTTGTTTTTTCTAAAATTTTCTTATCTTTTCCCATGAAACCTCCAATGTGAATATCGTTAGTCTCGAATCGTGACCATCATCTTGAACCGAAAGGTTCTGAGATCGAGGAGATCTTTGTTTTGAACCGAAAGGTTCTAAGATCGAGGAGATCTTTGCTTTGACCGAAAGATCTTATAGATCGAGGAGATCTTGACAGTACCGGGTTGGTACACACCAGAGTACTGTGCTGCTGTTCCTGGAAACAGTTTAACATTGGGATCCTTGTACCGGAGTAGACCAAATATTCCTAAGTACAACGTTTCACGAACGCACAGGAGTGGACTAGAAAATTTAAAATTATAGCATATCATAATTTCACTGTTTTATTCCAGATTTAACCATAATTTTAACAATCTTAAAATAATATTTTTGATCTACAATGGATCCAGCGAGGAATCTTGGAGTGGACTGTCTTAAGTTAGAAAACTTTGATGGATCTAACTTTAACGCATGATGTCGAAAAGTGATTTTTGGGATGCAACTCCTGAAAATCTACTATGTGGTTTCTGAAGAGATACCTGACTTTGAAGAAGACTCTGAATCTGAAGCCTCTTAGGCTAAAGATGATCATTTCTGCAGGAGTTATCTCCTTAACTGTCTGGCTGATCATCTGACAGATGCTTACACCAATAAGCCTTCTGCAAAGGAAATCTGGAATGCCCTGGAGGAGCAATATAAAGATGAGGAGAAGCTTTCCAAGTGTCACCTCATTGACAAATTTCTGGACTTCAAATTCGAAGATGACACTAAGCTTTTGCCTCAAGTCAAAGAACTCGAAAAGCTTGTTATGAAGCTGAAGGATGAAAAGATCAGTTTTTGTCAAACCTTCATTTTTAGTACAATTGTCAACAAGCTTCCTCCATCTTAGATGACGTTCTCCATGGACATTCGAAGAAGGAAAAGATAGGTGACTTAATCTGATTTGAAGATGTTCATTCGGATCGAGGACGAGATTCGGACTCGTACGAAGAATGAGCTTCTAGCTAAGCAGAAGGCGTCTGCTAACATGGTGGATGCTAACTCTGAGAAGGGTACTGGTTCTTCTTCTAAGAAAAAGAAGTCCTTTAATAAAAAGAAGAATCATAATCCAGAGAACCTGAATGTTCAAAAAAAAAGATTTTAAAAAGAGCGACAAATGCTTCAACTGTGGGAAGCAAAGACATTTTGCCAAGGACTGCAAAACACCAAAGAAGGGAACAACACACAATGTTAATCAACTTGACAATTGTGTGGCTATGCTCTTTCAAGTGGAAACTCCCAACAACGTCTCTGGTTGGTGGTTAGATAAATGTGCTACCTGTTATGTCTGCTCCAACAAAATTTTATTCTCTTCCTATGTTGCTGCCAAAGAGAACGTGTTAATGGCTGATCGTTTTGTGGTTCCTGTTCTTGGAACTAAAACTGTGGTGCCGACTCTTTCTTTATGGAAGACTCTCACATTGAAGGATGTGAAATATGTTCCCTCAATTGCCAAAAACTTAGTCTCTGGAAACATGTTGTGTGACACCGGTATGAGGTTGGATTTCAAAGGAGGAAAGGTTGCGTTATCTTTTAAGAAAATATATTTTGACAATGCATATCGTACTGATTGCATGTATAAGATCAGTATTATTGTACCTAACTCAGTTATAAATGAAGTATCCTCTTCTGCTTACTCCTCTATATTATGGCACAATAGGCTAGGACATGTAAATTATAGAAAGTTGTCTAGCATGGAGAAGTTAGGATTACTTCTGAAATGTAGGGATAACAAATCTGATAAGTGTAAAGTCTGTGCACAAGCGAATGTGACAAGGAAGCCATTTCCAAGTGTCACAGGGATCACCAAACTATTGGATCTGATTCACACAGATACTTATGATTTCAAGAGCTTCGTCACTCGAGGTGGCATGAAGTACTTCATCACCTTCATTGATGATCACTCTCGCTTCTGTCAAGTCTACCTGGTAAAATCTAAAGATGAAGCATTCAGCAAGTTTGTCGAGTTTCAGACTCGAGTGGAGAAGCAGCTTGGACTTCAGGTGAAAAGACTCATGAGTGATAGAGGAGGAGAGTACCGATCTAAGGAGTTAAAGGCATACTTCAATGAGCATGGAATCATTGCTGAAACTACTGCTCTGTATTCTCCGTAATCTAATAAAATTGCAGAAAGGAAGAATCGCACATTGACCGAGATGGTGAATTCGATGCTAATCACATCCGGTCTACTTACATGTTATTGGGAGAGGCTTTGTTGATGACAAACCGGATTCTGAAAAGAGTACCTTATTCCAAAACTGATAGTACCCCTCATCAGTTATGGTTGAGATATCCAGATCCTTTGGCTAGTCTTAAAGTGTAGGGGTGTCTTGCATATGTTCGAGTTCCAGATATAAGAAGGCCTAAGCTCGGACCAAAGGCTAACAGATATGTGTTTCTTGGCTTTGTTGAAGATAGTGATGCTTGCAGGTTCCTTGATCTTGGAACTAACTCTATCATCGAAGCTCGGGATGCAGAATTTTTTGAGGATAAGTTTACCAATGATAAATGATTATTACCTCTGCTTTTGGGGCCTGTACACATTTTTCCCAAAAAAGAAAGTTGAAAAATTTCGTTGAAAAATTTAAGGCGTGAAAATATTCTCTTATTATACATTTCAATCTTCTGAATTCCCAAATTTCTCAAGGTTTTCTGTAACGAGTTATTCCTGCAAAAATTTTACAGCTCATTTAAAACAGGCGCAGATATTAGGAGCTTCTGGGGTCCACAAAAACGAGCCAAAAGCGGGGGCGGGTCAAAGGCGGGTCAAACTTACCCAAAAACGCAACGGCACCCAAAATAAGCAACAATGATCGAACACGAGAAATGCAAGCGAGAGATTCTCTCTCTCGCTCTCTCCCTCTCTCAATTTATTACAGAATCGGGGGGGAATTTTTCTCTTAAACCCCTCAAATTTGATCTCCAAGCAACGAAGAAGAAGAGGAGGAGGAGGAGGAGGAGAATGGCGATCGAATGGGTGAAGAAGATGAGCGCCATCTTTGGCCCTTGTTTCGTCTGGCTAGTCATCGTGATTTACTTCACCCAGGTTCCTCTTTTGCACGATTTTGCGTCTTAATTTGTGAAATTGCAGCTTGTTGATGAATTTGTGCCTTCAATTGCTTAAAAAGTTTCGAATTTTGACCGTTTATGTGGCCGCTTGATGCCTTACCATATTATTACTGGTTCCAAATTTATAAACCAATATATGTTTAGGTTGTTTGCATCTTTATATCTCAAAATTCCACCTTTTAAGTTAAATACCCTGAAGCTGTATTTTGACAACTTGAACGCCCCAAAGTGCAAAAGGTTGACATGAATTTTATTGAAGGATATCAACATAAAAGTGTGAAATGAGAAAGCAAATCTATTTTTTAAAAAACCAAATTTTAGTTTTTGTAGATTGGGACAATTGAGGCAGAAAGTTAGGGTATTGGGGTATCAAATTATCAAATTAACGTAAATCTGGAACTTTGTCATATCAAATTGTGAAAATAGAACCTTGTGGTGTCAAAGTTAAAAAAGGTGAAACTTTGGGGTATCGAAGTTCAAATAAGGCTACATATTTGAAGATCCTTACTGGACATGCGACTAAATGCCACAAATTTTATCCCTTGACAAATCCATCAACTGCTTGAAACAGGTCTATTTTTTTCCGCTTTTTTTGGGATAAGTGATCTAACATTCACCTACGAAATATGTATGCGTAGATATACACACACTCGCACACACATATCCACACATACTTATACACATTTGTATAAATTAAAATCCACTTGCTTTCATCAACTCGAACTAGGCAGTGTTATATTGTTAGAAAGATTTGCTGCAAGGTTTCTAGTTATCTCTTCTAGTATATCAAAGTCCATTATAAAGCACCTAGACCTGTTTTATATTTGTTCATGATTTTGGGAGGAGAACAGTCTTACACGATCGTCTGGTTTAATTCTCCTTGACACATTGGCATGCTAAATATATTGGTCACCCGAGGCACTGTTTTCTTAAGCTCATCTGAACTAAGTGTAACTGATAGTTTTCAATAGGTGGTAAAATTTGCTGAATTTTCTTTTTGATGTTAAGAGGATATCTTTTGCAAACTCATGAGTAAGTAATTTACATGTTGGGATAATAAAACACCAAGCCAGAAAAATAGAACAATCACAAACACAATATTTACGTGGTTCGATCAAATTGATTTACGTCCACGGCAAGAGGGTGTATCACTATATTTCTTTCTCAACATACAACACTCATACAAAATATTGAGAGCTCACAAATTTCGTTGTGTGGCTTTCTCTCTCTTTTTCTCTCAATCACTCTCTGCTGGATTTCTTAGATTTTTGGAGTGAATTTAAGAGAGGGGGGCTTTTGTAGGCTTCAAATCCCCCTCTCTGTCAATCACCGAAAGTGAGCCCTCACTCTCTTTGTCAACACTTGCTGCCACCCTTCCTGATTTGTTAACAAAAAACGGCTCTAGCTTGTCAAAAATTTTGGCCACCGAAAGACAGTCGGAACCTCCACTTTTGACTAAAAAATCGGTGCCTCCAAGCCTCCATTTTCAACAAAAACGGCTACCACCCCAACAATCTCCACCTCGGCGAAGTTTTCCCAAAACTGAGCCGACACCAATAACTAGTGAGTCTTCACCCATCTTGCAAACAATGCCCCAAAAGGGGCCACTTAACAAGTGCGAATGCCTTCCAAATTCAAGCAGTGCTTGAACTTGAAGGCCGGAATCGGTTTGGTCAACCTGTCAGCTGGATTGTCTGCAGTACCAATCTTCTTCATCGTGATGTTTCTTTCAGCAGTTGCCTCACGAATAAAATGATATCTGATATCAATATGTTTTGTCCTCTCATGATGTGCTGAGTTTTTGCTTAGATGTATTGCGCTCTGATTGTCGCAAAATACAACTGAACTAGCCTCCTACTGTAGTCCAAGCTCACTCACGAGATTTCTCAACCAAATGGCCTCTTTTACCGCTTCTGCTGCTGCCATGTATTCTGCCTCTGTAGTAGACAAGGCAACTGTCGACTGTAGAGTCGATCTCCAACTAATAGCTGAGCCAGAAAGAGTAAAAAGATAACCAGTCAAAGATCTCCTTTTATTGAGATCACCTGCATAGTCAGAATCTACAAAACCTACAGCTAAGGTTCCCAAAGTACTGCTATTAAAAACTAAACCTAAATCTGAGGTACCCCTGAGATACCGAAGGATCCACTTCACTGCCTCCCAGTGTGCCTTCCCTGATTGAGCCATGTATCTGCTCATTATACTGACTGCCTGGGCAATGTATGGACGAGTGCAAATCATAACATACATTATGCTACCCACTGCATTAGAGTATGGAACTCGGGACATCTCCTTCTTCTCGTTCTCACTTGTAGGTGAATCTGAAGCCGAGAGCCTAAAGTGAGAAGCCAAAGGAGTCGTAACGGGTTTGACCCTTTTCATTCCAAAACGTTCAAGCACCTTTTCAATATAACTCTTCTGTGAGAGATATGAAGTTCCAGCTTTCCTATCCCTCCTGATCTCCATACCTAAGATCTTCTTTGCTGCATCAAGATCTTTCATCTCAAACTCATCACTGAGTTGTTTCTTCAAAATAAGAATCTGCGACATGTTCTTAGCAGCAATAAGCATGTCATCGACATATAATAGAAGATAAATAAAAGAATCATCTCCTAGATGCATGTAGTACACACAACTATCATAAGTACTTCTTGAGTACCCATGACTAAGCATAAAATTATCAAACCTCTTGTACCACTGTCTGGGAGATTGCTTCAGGCCGTACAAAGATTTTTTTAATCTGCAAACTTGATCTTCTTTACCTTCTACAATGTATCCCTTTGGCTGAGACATATAGATAGTCTCCTCAAGTTCGCCATGTAAAAATACAGTCTTCACATCAAGCTGCTCAAGCTCCAGATCAAATAGAGCAACTATGACAAGCAATACACGGATGGAGGTATGCTTCACAACCGGAGAAAACACTTCATCATAGTCAATTCCCTCCTTTTGTCTATAACCCTTAGCCACCAACCGTGCTTTGAATCTAGCATCTTTAACCCCCGTGATCCCTTCTTTCTTTTTGAAAATCCACTTGCATCCTATTGCCCTTTTACCATTAGGTAATTGCACTAAATCCCAAGTCTGATTCTTGTAGAGTGACTCGAGTTCTTCTGTCATAGCCGTGGCCTAACGTCCAGATTCTCTGCATGAGACAGCTTCAGTAAAGTTTGATGGCTCTTGAATACTCATCTCTTCAGCTGTCGTGAGAGCATACGTCACTAATTCAGCATGTGCATATCTTTGAGGAGGTTTGATCTGTCTCCTCTCTCTGCCAGTGGCTATGGAATAAGGTTCTTCAGTCTCAGCATCATCAGCATCTGAGCCTGAATCATGTTGCTCTTCTACAGCTGTAGGAGAAAATTTTATAGACGGCTTCTGAGACGTCTCTCCCTCGAGCTCCACCTGAAGCTCCACCTTATCCATGGTCTTCTCTTTATTTCATGTAGACTCAACAAAAACCTTCCCACGATCAAGCATATATCTTTCATTAAAAGTAACATCTCTACTAATAATAAATTTAGGAGAATCAGGTTCAAGACTCTACAAACGATAGCCTTTAACGCCATCAGCATAACCAATAAATATACATTTCTTAGCTCTAGGCTCAAGCTTACCCTCTCTAACATGATAGTAAGCGGGACATCCAAATACCTTTAAATTTGAATAGTCATTTGGTTTACCTGACCATATCTCATTTGGAGTCTTGTGTTCAATGGCGGTAGAAGGAGACCGGTTCACCAAGTAACAAGCTGTGTTAACAGCTTCAGCCCAGAAGTCTTTATCCAACCCAGAGTTTGAGAACAAACACCTAGCTCTCTCCGTCAATGTTCTATTCATGCGTTCTGCCACCCCATTTTGCTGAGGAGTGTGCCTGACCGTGTGATGTCGTACGATCCCAAAATTTGAGCAGAACTGATTGAACTCACCACTGCAGAACTCTAGGCCATTATCTGTTCGGAGACGTTTAATCTTCTTTCCAGTTTGATTCTCAACAAGTACTTTCCACTTCTTAAAAATTTCGAACACCTCGCTTTTGCGCCTGAGAAAGTAAACCCAAACTTTCCTGAAAAAATCATCAATAAACGTCAGAAAATAAAGAGCACCACGTTTGGATGGAACATGAGCATGTCCCCACAAATCTGAATGGATGTAGTCGAGAGTGCTCTTCGTCGTATATGAGCCAGTCGAGAAGCTGACCCGAGTTTGCTTCCCAAACACACAATGCTCACAGAAATCAAGTGATGATGTATGGTCACCACAGAGTAAGCCATGTTTACTTAAAATAGTCATCCCCTTCTCACTCATGTGGCCTAAGCGCATGTGCCACAACTGAGTAGTGTCCCAATCAGCATCAGAGGACACACTTGCAGAGCCTGTCACCGTACTGTCTTGGAGAACATAAAGACTGTTCACCTTACTACCTTTCATTACAACCAATAAACCCTTAGTAACTCTAAGAGCTCCACCTTCGCCAGTGTAAGAACACCCAATAGAATCCAAAGAACTCAAAGAAATCAGATTTTTCTTTAAGTCCGAGATGTGTCTCACATCTGATAAAGTTCTCACTATCCCATCGTGACACCGGATGCGAACTGTACAAATATCAACTGTCTTACAAACTGTATTGTTGCCCATCAAAACTGATCCACCACTTATATATCTGTAAGTAGTGAGCCAATCTTTATTTGGACACATGAAAAGATGCACCTGTATCCAAGATCCATTCTCTATCGGAACGGCCATCCAAGGGACATACTGCAAGAACCGTCTTAGCAACAACGACAGTATCAGCCTTTGCCGTATTAGCTGAATCTGAGGTTTCACCATGCTGGTTGTATTTTTTCTTTAGAGCATAGCATTCTGACTTGTAATGTCCTTTCTTGTGACAGTAGAAACACTCCACATTTTTTTTGTTTTGGGTTGAGGTGGACTTTGAACGATTTCTGGATTGCCCTTTATCACCCTCTCTGGCCTTCGATCTACCTCTGGCTAGCAGACCATCAGCCTGCCTATCGATACCTCTCCCATTCAATTTTGTTCTCAACTCAGCAGAGTTCAAAGAGGCCTTCACATCCTCAAGACTTATGGATTCTCTTCCATACAACATAGAGTTAACAAAGTTTTCATAAGAGTTAGGCAAGGAACATAACACAATGAGAGCCTGATCTTCATCATCAAGCTTAAGATCCAGGTTTTTCATATCCATGACAATTTTATTAAATTCATCAAGGTGTCCTTGAATGGGTTTACCTTCCTTCATCTTTAATGTGTATAGCCGCTGCTTTAGGTATAATCTCGTAGTAAGAGATTTCTTCAAGTAGAGACTTTCGAGCTTTGACCACAACCCCGCCGTCGTTTTCTCATCGGCAACTTCACGAAGCACATTGTCGGATAGTGACAATTGCAAGGCGTTGTGAGCCTTTTCGTCCATCTCTTCGATCTCGGCACTAGTCATATCTTCTGGGTATTTCCCGTCGATAGCTTTAACCGTGCCTTCACGTCGTAACAAAGCCTTCATCTTTATCCTCCATAGGCCGAAATTGTTCTGGCCATCAAAGATCGACACCGAGAACTTTACGGAAGCCATTGTAGAGGATTGAAAGCTGTCCTCGAACCGAGAAGCTCTGATACCAATTTGTTGGGATAATAAAACACCAAGCCAGAAAAATAGAACAATCACAAACACAATATTTACTTGGTTTGATCAAATTGATCTACGTCCACGGCAAGAGGGTGTATCACTATATTTCTTTCTCAACATACAACACTCATACAAAATATTGAGAGCTCATAGATTTCATTGTGTGGCTTTCTCTCTCTTTTTCTCTCAATCACTCTCTGCTGGATTTCTTAGATTTTTGGAGTGAATTTAACAGAGGAAGAGAGGGGGGCTTTTATAGGCTTCAAATCCTCCTCTCTGTCAATCACCGAAAGTGAGCCCCCACTCTCTTTGTCAACACTTGCTGCCACCCTTCCTGATTTGTCAACAAAAAACGGCTCTAGCTTGTCAAAAATTTTGGCCACCGAAAGACAGTCGGAGCCTCCACTTTTGACTAAAAAATCGGTGCCTCCAAGCCTCCATTTTCAACAAAAACGGCTGCCACCCAACATTACACATATACCAAAATCATTAAACTTGTTCAAAGTCTTTACTTTGAACCGTGCATGTGCAATGGTACAATGGTTTCACAAAAAAGATCCCTTTTAACAGTCTTAAAGATAGCGTTACATGTCTTATTAAAAGTAGTTTTTTTATAATCATATACATAATAAACTATCGATAAGTTCTAATCCATTTTCAGTCAAAGTACAAGTAACATCAGGATGAATTCTACATCATTGCATGATCCCAAGCACTAGATTGTTAAGTTCAATGTAATATCCAGTGGTGTAAGACATGATTCCATACTATGTTTAGACAAAATTATGCCTTTAACTTTTAGGCACTTTGAATAGAATATAATAATTTGCTAATGGTACTTAAGAGATGTTTGAGAAATGCAATGGAAAAGAAATTTAATAAAATCAAATTTATTGTGTTGCAAGCTTTTTGAAAAATTCACCTTGGACCTAAGTTGATATGCTCAATTCTGAAACTACATTTACAATACTGTTAAAAATGTATAACCGTGTTTACTGGTGTGATTAATTTTATAATGGCTCAAAAGAATGAAAGTTAATGTACAAGAAACTCAGAGATTAGAATGCTGTAATCACATAAGGGAAGCTAAGTAGTCAGATTTATAGAACCCCACTCTGTTGCATTATGCTCACACATGAAAACTTGCTCTACGACCACCAGCTCTTGATAAATATAGGAGTGTGAAATGAAGGACCTTGGTTTAGCAGATTGATCAATCATATTCTTATCTTTATGAAATCGACTTCCTCCATATTCAGAAGTCTTACATCAATATAATACTAAGGTTGTAACAAGGGAAAGTACAATCTTACACCTATCGGTTCGACATTTCTTTTCTAATGCATAAGATGCATGTCTAATATAATCTTTAAATCCTCCAGTAGAAAACATCCACTAAGCAAAACTTCCATATGTAACCACTCTCCCAGCTAAAAATACTGCAAATTAATTTGCATCTTAAAAGTGTAAAAAACACGGGAAGATATGCACTCAATGTGTGGGCAACTTCTCATTAGCTGATTAGACTTGTTCAATAATACAACACTTCAAAGATGAAGTTGTAATCAAACTGAAAGAACGGCAGCATATTGGATATTGAATAAAATCAATCTTCTATCATAGTAACATGATGACAGTATTACATAAAATTCATACAGACATAAGCAATAAATTGATGTTTAGTACTAAATACCTTTACTGTAAATGTATATCAAAATTACAATTCACTAAATATCCTCTGTTGTCACACTGAGACTATAATTAAATATATAGCCCAGTTGTATGGGAATGCACATAACTCACTATAATTCATCTAGGAACAGAATGTGCCTCGCCTATCATTGGTTACATGGAGGCCATATAACTTGCGATAAATGCCACATCAAATTGCCGAAGGTCATCTTTTGTTACAATTGATTCCACATGGTATGCTTAAATAATTCAGTTCACTCCACAGTGGACTTCTGAGAATTTTTTAGCATTGGAAAGTAATTCTCTCTGTTTTTGCACATACAGTAGCACTTTCTGTTTTCTACTTGCAAAATAACTTAGTATGCTTAAAACACTTCTTTAACATAGAATTCTCATATCTCTTTACAGAGTAAAATATTCACGAGCCAATCAGAATTAGAATATTTTTCATTAAACAAAGATTTTTCACCAAATGTTATTTAAAGAAAGTCTGAAAAAAATATCTTTCACAAATAATTTTTCTTAAAAATAATTTCCATATTCTAAACAATATTTATCAGATCCTAGAATATGCATAAATACCACATTCTCAAGTTCTTTCTAACCTCATACATGTGAACATAATACAACATGCCAGTTTCAATATTATCTATGTAATAAGATCATTATTTAACAAAATATAACTGAGATGCTACTTTCATGCCATAACGTTTAAAATAAAGTAATAAACCAATAATACATTTCACCTATACCTGTTCTGAGCAGCTCACATATTTTTGTGTACTCGTGTATATGTATATGTTGTTTACACACAAATATGTGTGTAATTGATCTGTGTGCACGCGTGTGGTCTTGCGCATGCACGTGCGCATGCGCATGCGCGTGCACGTGCGTGTGTGTTTTCCTGTGTTATCTGTGCGCGCGCGCGAGCGTGTGCGTTTGTGTGTTTGTTTTCCTGTGCTCCCTAATCAAAATCGGTCCTTCCAGAGGAGCCTCGTTTTTAGCTGTACCTTCCATCATAGTAGACTTGAACAGTCACTAATTCCTCTCAATTGGTGGCTGAAGTTGGAGAATGCTGACATTCATAATTGGCCCAACACACTACCAGAGCCAACCTTTTTTTTCGCTGGGAATAGTAAAAAAGCTAGATAATTCGCTAGTCTGAACTAAGCTGCTGGGAATGTGTTAGTCCAGTACATGTTACTATAATCTTGAATCTTGAATGGAGAGTGATTACTATCATTAACAACTTTAATGTTTTCGTTCTTATTATGTCCATATCAACTATTCTTCAATGTTCGAGGCTGTTTTTATCTACCTTCGCTTTATGTTTAAATATATTGGAGTTTGTTTGAATCTCCTATAAAGGCTGATTGCTTGAATTAACAGGGTTTCAGATCCTTTGTTTGGACTGCAGTTTCCTACCAGATGAAAGATGTGCTCAAGCTTTCACCTTCAGCCTCCCAGTTTGTGGTTTCTGTAGCATATGTCCCTTGGAGTATAAAGCCTTTATATGGGTAAAAGAATTTATCTCTGGTCTATGACATCCAATTAAATCTGTCGTGTTAGAGATTTAGAGGGTATTTAGGAGCGATTATTTTTTGAAAGCTTATAAGCTATGTTAGCTTTTAGTGGCGTTTGACTTTGATGATAAATTTTCATAAAACTTATAAGGGTAGAAAAGTCATTTGCTTGGTCAAACCTAGCTTATTTAGATGAGCTTATAAGCTAGTTTTTTAAATAAGGCTTGTAAGCTAGCTTATTTGAGATGTCACTAAACATGTAGATATGCATAACCTAGCTTAAAAGCTGCTTTGACCAAAAAATAAGCTCCCCACTCTTTTTAAGCAATTGATGTCAGTTTGTTTTTCAAGTTACTATACCTTCTTGCTGCAGAATTTTATCAGATTGCATACCTATTCGACGGAAGAGGAGAAAACCATACTTGGTTATTGCAACTACACTCTTTCTTTTCCCTTGGCTTTTCCTTGGTCTGACATCTCTGAGGAGTTCACACAACTATTTGATGGCCTGCTTAACAGTACAAAACTTAGGAAATGCCATGGCAGATGTTGTTATTGATGCCATGATTGCAGAGGCAGTTCGTGCTGAGAAGTATGTTCAACTTAATCATTCTTGCTTTTCTTGAACATCCTACATTCAGAATCTGACTTGAGAAAAGTATTCTTTGACCAGAGCAGAATTTTCTGGGGATCTACAGTCATTATCCTGGTCTGCAATGGCCTTGGGAGGAATATGTGGGAGCTTACTAGGAGGTTACACGTTGTCAACAATTAAAATGGATACAATTTTCCTGCTTTTCTCTATACTTCCAATCATCCAGCTATTATCATGTGCTTCTATTAAGGAGGTTCCTTCAGAAACTCCAAAGGTGGATCAAACTGAATCAAGCAGTACTATAAGCAGTTCTTTTACTGAGAATTCAAATTCCCAAATTAGGAGAAGACGAAAAGGCAGCCATAAGAAGAATAAAAAGAAAAACATCTCCTTAAAATCTGAGATTACAGCACAACATCATTCACCACTAACTGCAAGATGGCATGAATCTCTGAAATCGGCTTTCTTTAGTTTGTGTTGTACATTTAGACAGCCGATCATCTTAAGGTAGCAACTTTACTACTTGGCTCCTTGTATTTCATCATTACTCCCTGTACAATGTTTTGACTGAGATGTTACTATTGTATATTTGACCAATTGGAATTTCAGGCCTATGGCCTGGTTTTTCTTTTCACATATTACAGTTCCCAATCTCTCAACAGTCATGTTCTATTATCAGACTGAAGTGTTGCACTTGGAAGCATCCTTTTTGGGGAGTGCTCGTGTGGTTGGGTGGTTTGGCCTAATGCTCGGTACATATACGTACAATCGCTATTTGAAACATATGAAACTTAGAAGAATTCTCATGTAAGTTGCTCTGGTACTCTTCATCTTTTTGCATCATTTAGTTTGTGGTTCTTTTGCGATGATGTAAATTGTGGTTCTCTTAAGAAGAACTAAGAATATCATTTTTAAGTCTCACAACTGCCTCGAACATCTAGTTCTATGGTAATGAGTTAAGACAGCTCTCTCTGTATATTATGGTAATACGGTAGAAAATACCCAAAATATAATTGAACGTGTTAAGAAACTTAATATCATGCTAAATACATTTTCATGTGGAACAAAGCTTTTTTAAGATATCAGGTCCTCTATGCTTGAATATGGAAATGAGTTGGCTTGGTTAACAATATATTTGAGTGCAATAACAAATGTTCTAGTTCAGCAGCCGACTTTTGAAGGAGTATAGGGAAAACTTGTTTTCCTTTCACGAACTTAAGAATTTGTAATTTCATAGAAAATGAGCTTGTATCTAAGCAGAATAAGTGATTGGCTTCATAAAAAACATTTTCCTGCAGCATTTGAGGTGAAACATCTGCAATTTGGATTCTCTGAAAGAGACTTCTGATCTACATTTTCTGAAAGAACATTTCATTTACAAGTAGATGCATATTGCAATTTTCATTTAACTTTCTTGGAAGTTCTTAAAGTGGGTACTCTGTGAATACTCGTTCACATGAGATTTAATACAATAATTGACATCAAAAGCTAATTTTTAATTTGTATGATTAGGTGTACAGTACACTTGCTAGAGAAACTACTAAAAGCAGATGTAAATTTCCGCAACCTTATAATGCTTCATATGAGGATTATTGAGCTTATCCTAGGTCAAATGAAGGCTAGTTAGACTTCTAATACCAATTTCAGGAAATGCATTAAGTTCTATGCAGCCATCTGTAACACCCCAACCCTTGAGAGGGTGATATGATTAGTATTGATAGATTTGATTGGAATACTCATACTATCAAGATGCATCTTCTTTTCGGGAACCCAACTCTTAGAAACTCTAAAGTTAAGCGTGCTTGGCCTAGAGAAATTCTAGGATGGGTGACCCCCTGGGAAGTTTTCCAGGGAGCGCGTGAGTGAGGACAAAACGTGCTGAAAAGACATGTGGTAGTTTGTGAGGCCAGTCCATCAGATCTAATAGCGTACCGACTCCGGGATTCTGGGGCGGGGCGTTACAAATGGTATCAGAGCAAAGCCAACCAGAATTGTGAGAGCTAAGTGCTATGCGGCGTAAAGTGCTACGTCGAGAGGTTCCGCCCGCCTCTTGAGGCCGTAGGAGCCACCTCTAGAATCTCACACAGATGGTACTGTCTTGGATGATATGATTTGGCACAACGAGGACGTTGTGAGTTTAATTGGGGGAGTATGTAATACCCCAACCCTTGAGAGGGTGATATGATTAGTATTGATAGATTTGATTGGAATACTCATACCATCAAGATGCATCTTCTTTTCGGGAACCCAACTCTTAGAAACTCCAAAGTTAAGCGTGCCTTGCCTGAAGAAATTCTAGGATGGGTGACCCCCCTGGGAAGTTTTCCAGAGAGCGCGTGAGTGAGGACAAAACGTACTGAAAAGACATGTGGTGGTTTGTGAGGCCAGTCCATCAGATCTAATAGCGTACCGACTCCGAGATTCTGGAGCGGGGCGTTACACCATCTCTCTGAGAGGAGGAGTCTATGTCTCACATACTATTGCCACAGTCAATTTTTTTTCTTCCTCCTTGAAAATAAGAAATCAATGAAGTTATGTTATGATTTTTTCCATGTCGAATTTTCCTTTACGAAGGAGTATGATGTCTATCACTTCAATGGAGATAGAATAAATTTATCTGTGGTTTTAGTCTTGGTTAAAGATGCTGGTACACTTTCTTAAGTTCATGAGTTTAACAAGGTTTTATATGTCAGATGTCGGGTTCATATTGGATGGCTAAAATTCATGTCCGATAGAGAAAATCGGGGATATGTCTGGGGATATGAAAAAATATTGGATCGTATGCATATGTGTAATATAATATCATAAATAAAATCTAAACATACTTAATAAATTCTACTATCTAAACATATAAAAAAGTAAATAATTTATGATGCTTATGGTTGATGTTGAAGGAAAGAGGTGAGAAAGAGAAGCTCGATATTGGTAGTTAAGGAGAGAGAAGATTGTCCGATATTAATGTCAAAGAAACAGCTCGGAGAACAGACGATGAGATGTTGAATGAGAGAGATAAGAGGAGTGACGGAAATAACTTTGGTCCTTTTTTCCACTAATTGATCGGATTTTACCTTTGGAAGCAATATTAGTTCAACCAGGAATTTAAACTCAAACATGATTAGATAAACGTAATAAAAAAATCAGTACAGACTGAAAAATTGGCAGGCATGTCTCCCGTATATCCATCCGACATATCTGACATCTCTCCCAATATATCCAACATGAACCCTGAAAATGCAATACGCATTAAAAAGCTCCATACCGTGTCGGTTGACCTCTAAATTTGCCATGTCGGACATGGACATGGTGGCCGACATTTAAAACACTAGTTATTAAACTATGCCTGTCATTGGGAGGACATCCTTCTTATTTTTGGTTAGAACTTCGTAACCTCTTTGTTTCTTTTTTGTTAGAATGTGACTTAGCTCTCTGCTTTCTGCATTGAAGCTGTTCCTATGCTATAAATTAATTGTTCTCCAGTAAAGATTATAATTATTGGTTATTACTGCCATCTCCGTAAGTGAAAATATTTCCTCCCTGATCATCCCTTTCGATTAGAACTCCAACAATGTTGTAACTGATAACAAGAATGAACACAAGAAGCAAGTTAGCCACAAGAATATTTCTCATAAATCCCAGACCACCCTAGGTTGTCCTTGTATCAACCTAAAATTACCATTTCACAATTATCTGGCCACCGGAGCAAGAGATGCTTTTGCTGACAAGCTTTCAAAAGACACGTGTTTGGACTGTCCTTTAGCTCACATATTTTCCTACATTTTCCACAACTTTTATTTTCTCCCTACTGTTCTTTCTCCTTAGGTGTTTTCTTCTCTATAGCTCATACCAAAAGAGGGGAAAAAAAGAGGAATGTACAAGCTTCGCTAGGAGCTATACCCTTTTGGCTGTTTGATTGGTGGGTTTCATGACAATAGGGTGAAACCTACAAATGAGTGGGCTTTACCGGCGTTGTTGCTTCATCTGAGGGCTCTGTTAGAAAAGCTTACAGGAGCAATAGCCTAAACCTTTAGTTCATGAAAAAGTGCCTTCTGTTTCTTAATGAATGCAAAGTTGGATTTTATATAATCCTGTTTCTGTAAAGCTATTGAACAACCATACTCATTCACTTTTCCAAAATTCAGCATAACTGGAATTAATCCTGTTTTCTCTTTTAATATCATTTATTTAGTTTGTTTAACAATCTTATACTTAATAACAGTTGTCTTAATTTTTATATGTCCTATGCAACTTGTTGAAATCATACTGCATCTGCATTCTATATTGAAGCTTCCATTTTGATACCTTGTATTCAATTTGTACTGATGGTGATTTTTTTATTTGACATGACAGGTTTGCTCATGTTGGTCTTGGCATTATGAACTTTCTGCACATTGCTCTAGTAACTCGATCAAATATTCAGCTTGGAATACCTGATAAGTACATGGTGCTTGGTGGATCAGCTGCATGGGATACAATTAACCAGTTCAAGTATGTCGCCTGCATAACACTTTCTTCAGAAATGTTGCTTTACAATGACCCTGTCCAGACAACGTAATTATTTTTATCATTTATCAGCCGTAGAGGGCACACACATTTAGTTAGAGATAACAATAGTCTGAAGCAGATCATAAAATTATAGAATTTGTTCTTATTAGTAGATCAGGTAAACAATCAGAATTCTTTACAATTAAGATGTAAATCTTTCATTCTTCAGTTTATTAGTGGAGTTGGAAAATTTTCCCATTCGTCCCTATCACATATTGGTGACCATGATAATGGAACTGATTCTACTGAGAAGTCTTTTCTTTTAGTTGCATATAAAATCCATATTAATAATTTGTCACTGCATTAATGAATTTAGCTTTTTTCTATTGTCGTGTCCCAAATGTACTAAGATGTAAACTAGGGTCTAGATTATGCATTCCGCTTGAACTGATAGCCGATAAAATCCCACGGGTATGGGGTGTTTCTTAGTCCTGCAAGAGCGTGCATGCTCACACAAGAATGAGATGAATCCTTTCTTTTTTTGGTGGATGGAATTTTAGAATGAGAATCATTTTTATATGTGGCAGGAACAAACAGATTGTGTTAGAATGTGTATTAAGCATCATTCAGAATTAGGAATAATTCATAAGACGTTGTTGCATGTAGCATGGTTCCTAATTCATGTGCATTAATGTTAATCCCTGGTTGTACTCAAGGCTCAAGCTTGCAGAATGCGTTCAACACTATATTTCTAAGGCATCTGGATGCGTAGATTTTCTTGAGTTAGATTGGAGGTCCATATTAAGTAGTAAATTCTTGCTATTTGGTCACTGATCTACGAGTTTGGAATGATTTTTTGGTGAGGCTGAAATACAGAAAACTCATTGAAGTGTTTATGTAGTGGCATAAAGACAATAATTTTCATCCAATTTGCCTATATTTGTATCCCTGTTTCCCACGGTGTAAAAGAGAAAACGGTTTCATAATACCAAGTATCTTCATACTGTGGTCCTCCCTTCTTGACTTCCATGGACAAGACTGATTACATCATACTTGAGTTTTTTTATTTTTTTATTTTTTATTTACTAATTTTTGCCTTTTTAACCTATCTGTTTCAGTTAGCCTAAAAACGAGTGTTTTTAAATACGCAGAAACCCATATTAAAAGAATTTTGTTAGTATTGAAGCTTTCTTCCTTCTTTTGTTTCCCGTGTGTATCTAACTATAATGAAAAGAGGATCTTTAACCAATAACAATCATATTTAGGCCTGCCGAACTTACGAAACAAAACAAGGCTAAGCTACTTTTAGATTTATTTACTTAACTCATGATATCTGTCTAATATGCTGGCATGTATGTGCAAAATTGAGAATTTTGATAGTGCGTGTGTGTACATATATATAGTGTTGTAAGAGGGATTTTAGTCATTTTGTCTTCAAATGAGGATTAAAGGTGTTAGTTTTGGGGGGTTTCGGACAAAACATATTGGCAGTTAAGTGGAATTACGAAACTTTTTGGGGTTAAGTGAAAATGCCCGAACTTTGTTTTTTAAAAACCCTTAGATTTATTTGCTTAAACTTATGATATCTGTCTATTGTGCAGGTTAATGCCGTTTCTGATCTTATCAGGACAACTTTGCCCTCCTGGAATTGAAGGAACTCTTTTTGCTCTCTTCATGTCCATAAACAACTTAGGCTCCACTCTTGCCTCATTCTCCGGTGCTTCCCTGGCTTCAATGCTCAACATTTCATCAGGATCTTACGATAATCTTCTCTATGGATTGATTGTGCAACAAATATGCGCGCTTATTCCAGTCGCCTTCCTCTTTTTGATTCCCAAGGAAGCCACTGGATTAACATCAGAATGATATAACATAGATTTGGTTAAGTCATAGCCACCCAGAAAGGTTACGTATAGATAGAGAAAGATAAACATGAAAATTGGTACTTCAACTTTTTCCGGGCCATTTTGTTGTTACCTAACCCTTGTTCATAGTGATTTCACTTGTAACAGAACTCGTTTTGAAAAATTTGATGACATTTTTGCATGGGTAATTTTGCTCGTGCTGAATTATGTGAATCTATTGTATGTTGGTTTCTTGAAGAGTATCCATAGCATACATAAATGAGCGCCTATAATCATAAAGAAGTTATATACTCTTTCATCTGTTTCTAATTTTATTCGCCTAACATTTCGGGGTTTGAGATTTTATCTGTATTGAATTGCAATATGTCTGCTAGCTGTTTGTGAAGGCATGTTAGAATACAAATCACAGCCTTCAACTCTCACCAAATTGCTCTTAAAGTCCCTTCTATTATCCAAAACTTCGAAGTTATTATGAGAGTTGCAGATTAAGATTTTTATACTCTAACAAACTTGAAATCATGTTGTGTCATTTTTCTAGTTCAATTAAGCTGAAGAAAATTTGAATGTAGGTTACAATGGCACTTCATGAAGTTTTGTGATTATCCCCATTGATTTTCGTTCTATATTAGGGTATCCCTACAAGGAACAAAGGTAGGAGAGCTTCACTTCCCAACCGGCGTCACTCTTGCACTGCCTACAATACTCATTCACCAAGATTGAAAATTATGGGGTGATGATGCAGAGGAATTTAAGTCAGTGAGATTTTCTGAAGTGATCTCAAAGGCAGCTAAAAGGGGGTCAGAATGCATTCTATCCCTTTGGATGCGGGCCAAGGATATGTCTAGGACTGACTTTTGGCATGATTGAAGCGAAGATGGCTCTGGCTCTAATTCTACAGAACTTCTCCTTTGAGCTCTCACCTTCGTATTCTCATGTGCCATATACTGTCGTAACTCTGCAGCCACAACACGGAGTTCACATCAACCTGCGTCGACTAGGATTTGATACACAAGTTTTTATGTTCAGGTTCAATGAATGTCAGTATCACAGAGGTTGACATAGGGGTGACTGGTTGGAGAAAATGTTTATTCGTCTTTATTTTAAGTTTCTTCTTTTGGTACTAATAAATGCAGATGAGCAAAGCAAATCTCATGTCCGCATCAATAACCAGAAAGGACCTCGCGGGTTATCTTGTCAGCAGTTATGTAATAGAAGAAGCGGGATTTGGGCTTGGTTTGGCAGGACAGCATCAGCAGTGGCTGCAGCACTATTTCACTTTTCTCAGGTTTTTGCTGATGCGGCTGTGAATCCCTGCCGCCACGTGCTGCTAAACCGGGACAACGGTGGATACGTGTGGCCGAAGACTTTGACACGGCGGATTCAGAAGTGCAATACGGGAAATTGGCCATTCTATATCTCTCTCTGTCGATGGTCGTCTCCCCAATTGCCATCCAAAACCCAATCATATTTACTTTTCAGGTGGTTATAGTCTTCGGCAGTTCCCTCTGCCTGATGGTGCCATCGTTGCCTTCCATGACACTGGAGTTTTTAGTATGAAAGATGGAAGCAAAGCGACTTAGCCATCGTTATGATGATCTCCGGCATTGGCAGATGCCCAGCAACAGTATCTTACTTTGATTCTTGCTGTCAAAAGGTAACTGAGCTCTCATTCTCACATGTCTTCGTTATTACAACTATGTTTTTTGGTTAATAAAAATAGAAAATTCTCATTAATTATGAACGTTTAAAGCATTTACAAGGTAACTCGGGCATACCCGAGTGATGCAAAATTCACAGAATGGCCTCTATACAAGACTCTCTAACAAAAGAAACTCTAGTTAATGACAAAAGCTTCAACCTGGGCTCCTCTTCTTAGGCTTAAGTGAAATCAGGGCAGATGAGCATTGCAAAGCACAGTCTCTTAATTTTTTGACTCACTTGACTTTGATCTTAAAAACTATATGCTTGAAATACTCCTCAAAATGTATCTTTCTTTTTTTAAGGAATACCTTTGTATTTATTGCATACCATATGCAGTACATACAAGCTGCAGCAGCTGCTGGTTTGATGTCTCCTTGGTGAATTCAGGGTACTCTGTGTCTTCTTTGGTGATGCAGTACAGTATCATCATTAATGTCACCACATTAGATTACCAAATAGACATTTTTAGTAGGACCCTTTTTCTAACATGATATTTCTTTTTCTCTTTCACTTGTGACATTATGGAATTAATATCAAAATTAACATCAACCTGTTTATTTTTTCTATCACTTCGTATATCAATTTGGCTATTTTTTTCTATAGAAAATAACACCAAATTGACATCAAATATTGATATTAATACCATAATGTCGCCAATGAAAGGAGAAAAAACCGCATTGGAAATATGGTCCTACTAAAGATACCAATCTCGTAATTTAGCTCGTTTTAGGTTGAGATCCCAACCCAAACTACTTACAAGCTTTTTAATGATCACCATTCATCAGGCTTTCCAGTACAGAGAAAATCTCTGGATATCTGCTCCACATTGCGCCACCCTTTTGGGTAAAATAAACATCCGTGCCCCTTAGTTCTGCATGATATATAGATAACGTTCTGATGCTGACCATATGAAGAGCTAGGTACTTCGGTTTTTACTCGTTTACAAAGTGAAATACATTATTTTTCATTGGTTAGTTCTTACTGAACCTTAACAGTTTGTAGTATTTTATTATCCTTGCTTTACTACATCTTTATGCTATCTTGTCACGTTTATGTTTAACTTCATATTCTTTCCTCTCCTCTCAACTTTGTAATTTTAATTCCAGTTGTGAAGAACTTGAAGATGGGTATTTTTCTAAGGAGGAGTTCACAGATTAAAGATGCTCCTTTGTTGAGGATTCGTTCGAGGACTAGTTGAATTTATTTTTTTTCAGCTATCATTCTCGCGTAAACTTTGTCTAATACAAATGTGTTCGAGTTTCTGAAAGATTTTTGTTTTGCATTTGGAGTATATATAAGTATACATTTAAAGTTTTAGAATATATATTGGTGCACATATATGAAGATCTTCATGTATATCTCTGCTATAATGGAATTCAGGTGAATCGTCAAAGTACCTAAAGAAATAAAAGGCCATGCTAATCTCACTTGTCGAGTTACTAAGCAAGGCTACCAATTATTGGCTTAATAGTCTGTGTACCGTATTGTATGAGTTGGTAACCACAATTTTAGTGAACCGTTTGGAGAGCCTATTGCCAAAATATATACTCCCGAGTCTCTCCTTCCTCAAGATTTTTCACAGACTATGTCGTTTATAGCTTGAGCTCATCTTCTGGCGGTTTGGAATGCGCAGCAAGTTTTCTAACAGCGTGCAGGCGGATTGGATTCAAGAAGCATCTGTTGGATTTAATCTAATAAATCTATTTGTGGGCACATATGATTAATCAATGTGTATTGCTATCTTTTCAGGATAACCCACTAAAGTGATCAATTAATTTGGGTTAATGAGTATTTAAATAAGTCATTGCGTTATATGTGCAGATACCAGGTTGTAATTGTGATTTGTTGAGGGGCCAAATTACAAAATTACAACACCTATAAATAAGGGGTTATGGTCCCTAATCTAGAGTTACATTCTCTAATTCTCTTCACCCCATCTAAGAGAGAAATTCGGCTATAGAGAAAAACCCTAAGGTTAGAAGATCCAAAACCCAAATCAAGTTCAATCAATGGATTCAGGTATAAGCTTTCGCTCTTTTAGATTATTGTTAATCTCTTTGAATTAATCATGGCTATATGGTTTTAGATCTAAAGTTTTATGATTCAGATCTAACAAGTGGTATCAGAGCCACCTCTGATTAATTCTTAGGGATTTAAGTTCTTAAAGTTGGGTTTTTTGATCTTAAAATATCTGTTTTGATTAAGTTTTGTTCACGGATGAATAGTAACTGCTGTTTTTTTGGATGAACAGTAAAAAATTCACTGTGAACAGTACCTTTTGGAAATTTTTTGGATTTTTCTTCGATTTTTCTTGGATCTGGATCACGAAAATTCTTCTTCCGATTCTAGATCTAGTTTTTAGAAATAAAATCGATGGATATTTGGATTTCTTGGGTTTTATCGTCGGTCTCTTGTTCCTCGCCGGTGCAGCGTCGCTGGCGGCCTCGCCCTCGACTCAGATGGCGACGGCGGCGTCAGGAAACCCTAGGGTTTCGACCTCTTGGGTGCCGGAGCAATGACGACGGCCGTTTCAGTTTGAAACCCTAAGGGTTCGTGTGATTAATCATGGCGAAAATTAAGAAGGTGTTACCTCAACCGAACTTCGCGTTCGTTCTTAGGTGAGCCTCGCGCTCAACTCAGGTGAGCCCCGCGCTCAATTCTAAAAACGAACTTAGCGTTCGTTCTCAGGTGAGCCTCGCGCTCAACTCAGGTGAGCCCCGCGCTTAATTCTAAAAACGAACTTAGCGTTCGTTCTCAGGTGAGCCTCGCGCTCAATTTAAGTTGAGCCTCACGCTCAATTTAACGAACCTCGCATTCGTTCTCAGGTAAGCCTCGCGCTCAACTCAGGTGAGCCCCGTGCTCAATTCTAAAAACGAACTTAGCGTTCGTTCTCAGGTGAACCTCACGCTCAATTTAAGTTGAGCCTTGCGCTCAGTTCTCAGGTGAGCCTCGCGCTCAATCTAAGTCGAGCCTCGCGCTCAGCTCTAAGGTGAGCCTCGCGTTCAATTTAAGTCGAACCTCATGTTCAAATTTTTTAAACGAACCTCACGTTCGTTCTCAAATCGAACCTCGCGTTCAAATTTTAAAAGAACCTCGTGTTCGTTCTGTGTTCATTTTTAACGAACCTCGCGTTCGTTCTCAAGTTGAACCATGCGTTCATTTTCAGACGAACCTCGCGTTCGTGCTCAAGTGAGTCTTGTACTCAATACAGTCGAACCTTACGTTCGAAGTCAAGCGAACTTCGTGTTCACTATGGTTAAGCGTCGACTTTTTATGGGTCCACTTTGGTATACTTAATTTATTAAGTTATGGGCCCTAATTAAGCTATGAGACCCCAATTAAGTTTTTGGAAATTCAGTTGATTTAAATTAAAATCTTTTAATTTAAATCTAGTTTGGTAGCTAATCAGTTATTTAATTCAAATATTATGACACTAAGGTATTAAGGTTGTCTCTCACTCTAATTATTTAATTGAAACAAGAAGTTGCCAAAGTAACCTCTCTTGTGTAGATTAGTCATGAGGAATGTGAGATGTTTGTGTGTATGCTTTCGTGTAAATATTTAATCGGCCCAAAGGAAGGTTAATATTTATTTAGACTGTATACACATCTGCGGTGATAAACGTGTGACAATTATAAGGTTTACATGTGAATAATGAATCGATCCAAAGATAGTTTCATTATTTGACATGAGTTATTGTTAATGTTTGATCATTGCAACAAGGTATCACTTACAAGTTAATATTACTGTCCAAAGACTTGATATTAATGTTGTGCCAGATATCTTGAGATGAGATTTGTCATTATTTGAATTTTATTGATTACTAAATATGGTTATTGATGTGAGCATTTTTGTTTTATTTCAGCTAATGCATCTGCTGTAACAATTTCTGCTAACATCAACTCAATTCCCATGCTAAATGGGACAAACTTCAAGGTTTGAAAAGAGAACATATTAATTGTTCTTGGCTGTATGGATCTAGACCTTGCATTAAGAATTGAACAACCCCAACCTCTCAATGCGGATAGCACTCCTGATGCAAAGAAGGAATATGAGAAGTGAGAGCGTTCAAATCGCATGAGTCTTATGATCATTAAGCGCGGCGTTCCGGAAGCCTTCAGGGGCATAGAATCCGAAGGGATTACTAAGGCTAAAGATTTCCTTGCTGAAATTGAGAAGCGTTTTGCGAAAAACGATAAGGTAAAACAAGCACGCTTTTAGCTCGCTTGATTTCGATGAAGTATAAGGGCAAAGGAAATATCAGGGAGTACATTATGGAAATGTCTCATATTGCTTCAAAGCTTAAGGCACTTAAACTTGATCTTTGTAATGAGTTATTAGTGCATCTGGTTCTGCTGTCTCTTCCTGCACAATTCAATCAGTTTAATGTCAGTTATAACTGCCAAAAGAAGAAATGGACTCTAAATGAGCTCATTTCATACTGTGTGCAAGAAGAAGACATGTTGAAGCAAGATAAGACAGAAAATGCTCATTTGGCCTATGCCTCTAAGGATAAGGGCAAGAAAAGGAAGAATGATAAAGAAGCTACTAAGGGTCCAGTTCAGAAGAAACAACATAAGGATAATCAGGGTTGTTTCTTCTGTAACAAGCCTGGACATGTAAAGAAGGACTGTACAAAATATCACGCTTGGCGTGATAATAAGGGTACGTTCTTTTCTTTGGTCTGTTCTGAGGTTAATTTAGCTTCAGTACCTAGAAACACTTGGTGGTTAGACTCTGGTGCTACTACTCACATAAGTGTTTCTATGTAGGGTTGCCTGAGCTACCGAAAGCCAAGTGATGTTAAAAGACACATCTTTGTGGGCGATGGTCAATCGGTAGATGTGGAAGCAATTGGGTATTTTAGGTTGCTATTAGGAACTGGTTCTTATTTGAACTTAAAAGATACTTTTATAGTACCGTCTTTTAGACGGAATTTGATTTTAGTTTCTGTATTGGACAAATCAGGTTATTCTTGTTCATTTGGAAACAATCAATTTAGTTTATCTTTTAATTCAAATGTTGTGGGAACTGGTTATTTGAGTACTTATGACAACCTATATTTGCTTGATACAATTGCTTCTTATAATGAAACCTTGCATACGGAATCGCGTGGTACTAAGCGTAAATTAAATAAGGAAAATTCAGCGTCATTGTGGCATAAGCGCTTGGGTCATATCTCAAAAGGTAGAGTTGAGCGTCTTGTGTCTGATGGCATTTTGGATTCCCTTGATTTTTCGGACTTCGACGTATGTGTTGAATGTATCAAGGGAAAACAGACCAAAGTTAAGAGATTAGGTGCCAACAGATCTTCGGATGTCTTAGAATTGATACATACGGATATTTGTGGGCTATTCCCTACGGAATCCTGTAATGGTCAATAATATTTTATATCATTCATAGACGATTACTCACGTTATGGGTACCTATATCTCATTCAAGAAAAATCTAAGTCTCTGGACATGTTCAAAGCCTATAAAGCTGAAGTTGAGAATCAACTCAACAGAAGAATTAAAACCGTTAGATCTGATCGTGGTGGTGAGTACTACGGCATATATGATGGTTCAGGTGAACAACGTCCATGACCATTTGCTAGATACCTAGAGGAATGCGGTATCGTCCCACAGTACACTATGCCAGGTTCACCTAGCATGAATGGTGTAGCTGAAAGACGAAACATGACTCTTAAGGATATGGTAAGAAGTATGATTGCTCATTCTTCTTTACCAGAGTCACTCTAGGGAGAAGCACTTAAGACAGCAGCTTACATTCTGAATAGAGTACCAAGTAAAGCAATTGCTAAAACACCTTATGAGCTTTGGACTGGTCGAAAGCCCAGTTTAAAGCATTTACATATTTGGGGATGTCCAGCTGAGGCAAGGTCTTATAGGCCAAATGAAAAGAAATTTGACTCCAAAACAGTTAGCAGCTACTTTATTGGGTACTCTGAACACTCTAGGGGCTATAAGTTTTATGATCCCACACTAAGGAATATTTTTGAGACGGGAACAGCAATATTCTTTGAGGATGTTGAGTTTGGGGGAGAAATAAGGTTAGAGACATTGCTTTTGAGGAGGAATTGGCTTCAGACCCAATCCATTTAGTTACTTTTGACAATATTCAGGTTCCTATACCTATTGCTGCTCAATAAGTAAATCCGGAACCTCAAAATGACAATGTTGAACAACTCCCTGTTCCAGAAGAACAAACTCAACAACCTCAAGAACCAGTGCCATTAAGGAGATCCACGAGAGAAAGGAGAAATGCTATTCCGGATGATTATATTGTATTTCTCCAAGAACATGAGGAAAGTAGTGGAATGTTGGAAGATGATCCAATCAACTTCCTTCAGGCCATGAAAAGTTCTAACTCTCAACAGTGGATTGATGCCATGAATGAAGAGTACAAGTCTATGCAAGACAATAAGGTTTGGGAACTTGTCCCGTTACCAGAAGGTGCAAAACTAATTGGTTGTAAATGGATTTTTAAAATCAAGCGGGATGCAAACTGTAATGTGGAGAGGTATACGGCACGTCTTGTGGCTAAATGCTATACTCAAAAGGAAGGCATTGATTATACAGAGACTTTCTCTCCGGTTTCATCGAAAGACTCATTCAGAACAATCATGGCACTTGTTGCTCATTATGATCTTGAGTTACATCAGATAGATGTTAAGATTGTATTTCTCAATGGCGATATTGATGAGATGATTTATATGGTGCAACCAGAAAACTTTGTGTCGGGAGACCCAAAGAATATGGTTTGCAAATTAAGAAAATCCATCTATGGACTCAAGCAAGCTCCTCGTCAATGGTATCACAAGTTTCAACAAATAATTATCTCGTTCGGTTTTGAGATAAACATTGTTGATGACTGTGTATATCACAAGTTCTGTGGGAGTAAGTATATCTTTCTGGTTCTGTATGTCGATGACATATTGCTTGCCACTAATGATATAGGCATGTTGCACGAAACCAAGAGATTTCTATCAAAGAATTTTGAGATGAAAGATCTTGGGGACGCCTCTTTTATATTAGGGATCCAGATACATCGAGATCGCTCTCGGGGTATTCTTGGATTATCACAAAAGAGCTATATCGATAAGGTACTTAAAAGGTTTGACATGCAAGATTGCAGACCAGGAGATACCCCTGTTGCTAAAGGAGACAAGTTTAGTCTCAATCAGTGCCCTAAAGATAACCTTGAAATTTAGGAAATGCAGAAGATTCCTTATGCTTCGGCTGTAGAAAGTCTAATGTATGCTCAGGTATGTACGCGTCCGGATATTGCGTACATTGTTGGGATGTTAGGCAGATACTTAAGCAATCCTGGTATGGATCATTGGATAGCAGTCAAAAGGGTTATGAGGTATCTTCAGAAATCAAAAGGTTACATGCTCACATACAGAAAATCAGAAAAGTTAGAGGTCATTGGGTATTCGGATTCTGATTTTGTTGGATGCCAAGATAGCAGAAAGTCTACATCAGGCTACATTTATATGTTAGCAGGAGGAGCTATATCATGAAAAATTGTCAAACAGACACTAGTAGCTTCCTCCACTATGGCAGCAGAATTTGTAGCTTGCTATGAGGCATCAAATCAGGGAATATGGCTGTAAAATTTTGTCACGAGACTGCACATTTTGGAAAATATTAAAAGACCACTAAGGTTATATTGTGACAATAAATCTGCAGTAATGTATTTCAATAACAACAGGAGCTCAATTAAGTCAAAACATATTAACATTAAGTTCCTGGTTGTGAAAGAAAGGATACAGAGTGGACAAATATCCATAGAGCACATTGGGATAAACTCCATGATAGCTGATCCTCTTACTAAGGGATTGCCACCCAAGGTCTTTCATTAGCATACTGTTCATATGAGTTTGGTAATATTTGAGGATATTATGATTTAGTGGGAGTTTGTAATTGTGGTGCTTTATGTTTTTGGTTGTATTGTCTGATCATAATAAAGTATTCAGTTAAGACACTCTGTTACATTATGTTTGGTTTTGACCTCACTAAAGGAGGACCAGTTGAAAATAGACATGTACTAATCACATTGCATGTAATTTTCATGCTGCATATTCATGATTGATCTATGTCGTTTGGTTGTATTGGTATATGTGACCATTGATGGGTCGAGTCACGATAAATGTGACGAAGGCCGCTTTGATCCTATATTGATATAGTCAATGGACGAGATTGTTCAAAAATACCTTTTCAGTGATAGCAATTTTGAGCTCATAAGGTTATACATAATTTAAGGAATCATATGGTGCCCAAGTGGGAGATTGTTGGATTTAATCTAATAAATCTATTTGTGGGCACATATGAGATTAATCAATGTGTATTGCTATCTTTTCAGGATAACTCACTAAAGTGATCAATTAATTTGGGTTAATGGGTATTTAAATAAGTTATGGGGTTATATGTGCAGATACCAGGTTGTTATTATGATTTATTGAGGGGCCAAATTACAAAATTACAACACCTATAAATAAGGGGTTATGGTCCCTAATCTAGGGTTACATTCTCTAATTCTCTTCACCCCATCTAAGAGAGAAATTCGGCTATAGAGAAAAATCCTAAGGTTAGAAGATCCAAAACCCAAATCAAGTTCAATCAATGGATTCAGGTATAAGCTTTCGCTCTTTTAGATTATTGTTAATCTCTTTGAATTAATCATGACTATATGGTTTTAGATCTAAAGATTTATGATTCAGATCTAACAGCATCTGGTTATTAACGGATCTCCAATTGATTGTTTGATGGCAATTAGAGAGTCGCAAAATGAACTTCCTTTTGTCGCGCATAAGCCCACAATCGTGACTTATGTCCAACTCTCTATAAATAGATTTATTTAACAAATAATCGAACCATTACGAAACAAATGCTTAAAGACATTAATTCACAGGAACTAAACATGGATCAATTTCATCCAAGATCAGAACACTACGAACTTTTTCAGTTTGCTTTTTTTTTGAATTAGCTGCAGTTATCACAAAAATAAATTGCAAAAATCTTACCAGGGAAAAAAACTCAAATAACTAAGCGACAGTCATCGCATAACTATAGATAGTGCAATTCCAAAAAAAAAAGATGAAAAGAAAAGAAAAGCACTGCCAGCAGTAACGTAGAAGCAATCAACTACTCGATGAGAAGCAAGAAAACGAGCAAGAACAGAAAACAAAATCGTACATGCATACATTGGGCTCCATCTTGCGCATATAGATCTGAAAACATCGGTATATATATAGAATGATGACACATTCTTTCTATGGTATGCTACATGCAGACACCGAAAGTGCCTCCTACGTCCATGCATACATTGTGCGCGAAATCGTACTGATGTAAAATTAATGATAAAGCAATTAAAATGCAAATACAAAGATTTAGAGCTTCATGCAGCCAAGCACTGTCGAGCTTTGTATCTATTAACTCTGGATAGTAATTAGTTTATCTTAAACAGAAGGGTGAAGAAAACTATCCAGACTCCATCCCTTTATGCGTGTGCATATGTGCAGCCGTGCAGGACACGTATAAATATGAAGGAAAGAAAATGGAATCTTTGTATCTATTAACTATGGAAGTAATACTTTTTTCGTTTGTTTGTTTCATATATTTTTAGAAGTAACAGTCACTTCTTTTGTTTGGATAGCAATTAAAATATTGTTAGGAAATAACTAATACATTAACTCTGTTCAAATATTATACCATTTTAAATTAAATGATGATAATTTATAATACTTTACAATCCATCAACATGATTTTTCAATTTAAATTTTTTTTCATGGATGTTTCCAATATATGAAGAATTGTGTATGGGTTCAAAAAAATAGATAGTAAAAACAAATGGCTTGTTATAATGATATGAATAGGGTTCCAAACTCGTTGATGTAATCACATTCTTGGGGGAAAAATTGTCATAAAAATAAACAGTTCAACCGTTCAGTTTGTTGGGAATTTAACGCCGAAATCCCTAATGCAACGAAAACGCAGA
>BQKN01066468.1:0-19736 GCA_022839385.1 Asparagus kiusianus
TTCCGTCTAGTTTGGTCGTTTTTCTACTAGTGTATTAACATGGTTAACCTGAAAATCCAGATAAAGATGTCGATACCCGTGTCTTTCCACACGACATATGCATACTTTGTAGCATAGGACCTATAGAGCATAGACATAGAAACAAAAACAGCCAACAAGTGAGAACTAGTAAATAAACAAATTTAATATATATTAAACTTTTTCCCAAATTAACATAGCATGTTCTCGTGGATATTAAGGGCAGACAGTCACACGTGTGGTGGTGGACACCAACACATGCAAAATTTTAGCAAGATATAGCCATGCTTGTTATATTAATAAAATGTAAGTGACGGGTGTTAAAGCTATATGAAGTTACAAATTAAAAACATTCTACCAAACATTTCCAATGCTACGTATTCACAATTCACATACTGTTTTCGCAAGTGACAAGCATCAAATCCATAAGACATAATTAAAGCAAGCGGGTGAAAGGCCAGCAAATGCAAATCCAGCAAATGCAGTATTGACTTCAACCAAGCATTACGTATCTTCAACTAGAAACGTATCCGGATCATCGTAGTATCCAGACACAGATCTAAAAAATACAAGACTATATATAAAAGGACATGGACTCTGATCTGCTCATAAGTTTTTCCCAGCTATACAATTATAGATAACAGAGCAGAACCAATAGTAATTGCTAATTTCCAAATATTAGGCACCTGTGGATATACAGAATGATCAACATAAGCGAGACAAATCAACTCAAATTAGTAGGTAATATAAGTCATATAATGTTAACAAATACGAATAAATTGTTAACAAATATGGACAATTATCTTACTTACCATAATAAATATAGTCATAGTTTGACTTACAATTTACAGTCTAACTCAAGTGGTTCCCAGAGCCACTTGAAGCATTGCTTAATCCGTTAAAATAAGATAACAAATTTGGTAATGGAACGTATACAATAACACTTAATTATTTTCTAAAATAAGTAAGAGAAACGAGTGTATGCTCGCGAATGAAAGGGTGTAGGTAGGAGTATTTTAAAACAAATTGGATAGTAGGTTGTAGGTAGGGAATCTAAGGCATCTCGGCAATAGGCAGTAGGGTGTTTTAAAACAATATTATGGAATCTAACGAATTAGTCATTTGTATCCTGATCAGCTCGGGCTTAGGAAAGTACCTAAGGAAACTATAAGGCTGCATGTAGGTTAATTAAAGGAAAAAAAACTTAATTAAATTGTTACGACACCCTATGCGATGATGTGTGAGTGATGTAGGCTGAACATCTACGATTCTAGGGAACAAGCGGGTCTAATTCATAAACTTGAGAGAAAATTCTGATGGGACACTAATATCAGTAAATGAGATGTAGGGCACTTTTTGGGGAAAATGTAAATGAGTATGTAAAATAAACTATAAGAATTAGGGAAAAATGTGTCAAGCCCCCAAAATAAAAAAGCTATTATGACAAGGCTCCCCATATTATTTTTTGTGTGACAAAGCCCCGAACACATGAAATACTTGTGTTCCAGCCCTTATTTACCTTTCCAACACAGCACAATGAGAAAGTTTTTTCCAAATTCCAAAACTGCCCCCCCCCCCCTCTTTCCTCTCTTCTCATGCTCAAGTATCCAATCGGCTACCATCATCTCCTCCTCCAAGCTGCTGGCAAACAGAGGGACGAGCTCAAGATCCGTCGGGATCCGCTGCCAGACCCTACCAGAAAAAAGATCGAGAAGCCTCCTTCGATCCCAAACTCCAGCTTGCTAAACTGAGCCTTTGACTCCTCGCCGGCAGCTGCCACCGGTGACATCGAAGCAGATCGCCTCAGAGACGCGTTTCTACCCTCGTAGGTCGGAGCGGCGACGAAGCTCTTGGTGTGCTGCAGTTAGGGGAGGAGGAGGAGGGGGGGGGGGGAGGGGGGCTTCGAGTCGACCTTGAGGAGGAGGACGTTGCAGCTGGAGTGGACGGGGGCGACGGAGCCAGGGTGGAGGGAGTCCTTCCTGTCGGTGCGACCGTGGAGCGGTGGTGGAGCCACACAAGGCTTGCCCTGGGCAGCTGCCCAGGGCAAGAAAGTTTCTGATCATCTGTGGTTTTTTCATGGTTTTTGTTTTGTATGGTGTGAGCAAGTGATTTATAGGTACAGGTTAATGGCATAACCCACTTTCCTATGGTTATATCTGTGTGTTTGATTCTTGTGGCTCTTTTGTGCACCCTGCACACCAGTTGTTTATCGTTTTGCTTCACTGAAGTAATAAGATTAGTATTACACATAAACATGTGAAATTTTGTTTGGGAGTCTTGAGACTCTGTGGTATGACCAATGTAAGTCTATGCCCCTAGGACCACAGCCCTCTAAGGAATTAACCACCATCTCTTCGTTGTTCATTATATATGAGAAGAAAAAAATCATTTGTTTTGTTATGCCCATTTGTTACTTTGAGAATTTACTATTAGTTTTCTCTTTTGGGCAAGATTGTGTTTTGCAATGGCTTAGAATTTTTATTTTACCAAGTTTTTTATCAGTTGATGTTACCTTTGTGAATCCAGTACTGTAATATTTATAACATCTAAAAGCTCCAGCCTATAATTGTGCTATTTATCTAACCATACGATTTGGTTCTCTCTTATTTGTGGCAAAATAAGTGAAAATTTGATTAATGTTAAATCTCATGAGAACATAGAATGTCTGTCAAATCTCATGATCAGTAAGAACATGACATGTATCCTATGTTAACTTTAACTGGTACATGTTAACTTTTATCATTATATGTTAACTCTCCTCGTAACATTGTTAACTTTCAGCTGAACATGTTAACGTTCATCATAATATGTTAACTTTTACTGTTACATATTAACTTTCATAATAATATGTTAACTTTCTTCATAACATGCTAACTTTTTCTCAAAATGATTACTTTTTCTCATCTTATGAATGTGTTGTGTTTTAAGAGAAGCTTGATTTTGTAATGGATAGTCATACACCAATGAACTGGAGAACAAGATCTCACAATTTGAAGAAGAGAACGACATTACATTCTCCGCCACCACCAGAACCAAAGCATCAACTACGATGATCAAGCCCAGCTTCTTTCTAAAGATTGCTCGTATACTAAAATTTGTAGATTTGCATGGAGATTGGAGTGGTTTTAGTAAGATATTTGTATAAAAAACATGTAACAATTATTATGAAAGTTAACATATTATTATGAAAGTTAACATATTTTTATAATCAAGGATAAATTATCTTGAGGGACTTTCAGTCTTTCAAACACATCAAATTTTAGTTCAAAAAAACTTGTTATGAAGAAAGTTAACATATTATTATGAAAGTTAATATTTGATAGTGAAAGTTAACATATTATGATGAAAGTTAATATGTTCAGCTAAAAGTTAACATGTTACAAGGAAAGTTAACATATAATGATGAAAGTTAACATGTTACAAGGAAAGTTAACATATAATGATGAAAGTTAACATGTCACAATTAAAGCTAACATATTAGGATGAAAGTTAACATATTCAGATTAAAATTAACATGTTATGAAGAAAGTTGACATGTTCACGTGAAAGATAATTTATTCAGCTGAAAGATAACATAGTCGAAAAACAAAAAAAGATAAACTGCTTTTAAAACTTCTTACAGGTGTTATTGTTTGAGTACACAATATGATTATTCTTACAAATTCACAGATTACAACTTCGATGAAACACAAACAAACTTGCGAGATATGATTACATCCCTATCATCGATGAAACCATCCCATCAAAGACCCTCCTCGCAAACCCCACCCTCCCATATCTAGAATACATCCCTATCACCGCATTCTTAATACAAACATCCTCATCGAGCCTCTCCCTTCTCACCATTTCCCTCAATTCATCGGCCTCTCATAGCCTCTGAGACACAACCCATCACATTAAAGAAAGTGGGTCTACTGGGTCTAATCCTAACGTCCATCATTCTCCAAAAAAGGGATAACGACATCGCAGGTTTTCTATTAAGGATGTTGGCACCAATGATAGTTGTCCAAGAAACAACATTTCTCATCCTTTAAGGTATTTGATCGAACAAGAGTTGGGCAGCCTCCAAATGGCCACATTTTGAGTAGAAGGAGATGAGTGAGTTAGTGATGAACGTGTCGGAATCGAGGTTGATTTTCACCATCAATACGATCAAATAATCAAACAAAATCGAACAAGAGTTGGGCAGCGTCTAAATAACCACTTTTGGTATATTAGCTTCAAATACCACTCACCACAAGAAACAACCCAATACAATCAAATGAAATCAACAGGGCAAATCAACAACCTGACAAAATAAAAAAAGGTTAATTTTCACCATCAATACAATTTGATGAAGGAAAGCAGCAAAACCTAATAACAGTAACCAAAGCATTCGACAAATAAGATGACACAGCGAGAGAGAGACGTCACCTAAATTAGATCAAGCTTTGTGCCTGATACGCTTCCTCAGCTTCTTTAGCTTGTGCTTGTTCATCTTCCTCTTCCTCTTCTTCTTCTTCGCACTATCAACCCACATTGCCGGACCTCCGCCATCGCCATGGTTGTCATCGGAGCTCATATTGGTGTCGTATAGGCCGAGCCCATAAAGAGAAATTGGGTCCAGAGTAAAACAATGGGAAAAGATCAGTAAAATGTTTTGGGGTCTGGATTTGGGTTTGAGTCAGGGTTTTGGTGAAGGAATGAGGAAAATGGGGGGATTTGAGAGATGAGTTTTGTTGAGGGATGTGAGGAGTCTAAATGGAGGAGAGGTGAATGATTATTTTTACTTTCTTACTGCTCCACCACTGTCGGCTACCTCGGTCTTTTCCTCAGTTACCTATGTGGTAGCTGATGCTGATGCTGGAGCTGCGGTCTCCTCCGATGATGGGGCAATGATTTCTGGCATCTCTGTGGTTGCGACCTCCACCGTCGTTGTGATCTCCATCGTTTCTGGTGCCAAAGCGGCAACCTCCTCCAAGACCTCATAGGAGAAGAAGAAAAAGGGAAAAGGTATTTTCGGGAGCTTTTATGATTAAATCCTGTGATAGTGCGAAAAGGGGCCTAATCACATTTTTTGGGGGGGGGTTAAAGGACATGAGAAAAATATTAAGGGGCTGGGTCACAACAGCTTATATATTTGGGGCCTAAACATCTTTTTCCCTAAGAATTAACTTATGGGATATTTAAGGTGGTATTTAGATTATAGTATACTCAATGTCCAAATGTTAACTTATGATATATTTAAATAGTATTTAGATTATTCATTATATATGCAAAAAATTAACTACTAGGAGTTAACTTTCAAATTATTTACTTTTTTAATCTAATATATTTTATGTGTATAAATATGAATATTATCATTATTATACATAATAATGTATATTTTATGTATAATAATTTATATACATAAAAAATATATATTAATCAATGGATTTGTTAAAAAATATTAAAAATTAAAAGGATTATTATGTATAATAATGATAATACATAATATACTTACACTCCTAACTTAATGCGGTTGTTCTCAAATATTTTACAATGCATAATTAAATTTATAAACTCTAAAGGGAGAACTTCTGCTGGCTCCTCACATCCATCAACTATAATATATTTATCATTTTAAATATGCTATATTTAAAGCATGGCATTTTTTGTCATCTATTTTTTTAGAAATTTGATACATAATACTTTTTTGGTAGTGGGAGTGCATTGTCATTAATCTAACATCATATGGCGTATCAATTGCCTCTTATGAGGATCCAAATATTGTCGTTGTGCAAGAAAATCTTGATCTATAGTATAATACAATTCTAGTTGGTCAAGTTTCTATTTTAGTTGGAGACGTTTTATACATGTGTCCACAATGTGATAATGAATAATCAAAAAAGTTGACGAAGAGTGGATTAAAACAGCATGCAAATGGAGTTGTTACTTATCCTAAAAACTCACATTCCATAGCAAGTTTAGGCGCTGTTATAGTTGTTTTAGTGATGAAAAATAATCTCTAATTAATGGCAGACAAGTGTCTCACATTATACATAATCAAGTCAGCACCTCAAGATAATCAGAGGCCCGATTCGGTCGACTTGACACACCAATATCTTGCTAGGACGACTCGAAAAATATCACATGTTGACGACCCAAAAGGCGTAACATGTTGACGATCTGAAAAGCGTTACGTGTCGTTCCCTAGCTGAGTCGACTGCTTAACCACTCTACTCGGCCGACTCAATAGTCGACACCATGCGAGGGCGACTCAAAAGACAGTACTTTTTGACCATCCAATGAGCAGAAAGGCGATGAAACACCTCGAGCCTCGAGCTACCTCGTGTGCACTGATGACCAATAACCTCGCGTTAAATACCATTAAATGCATTATGAGCACCATCATTTCTTTACCCCAATAGTATTTATGACACATCGGATCACGTCGACACCGTACATCCCATCACTTCGCATTAAACACTAAAGTGACATCTTCTCCACTCGTCGGCCGACACTTGTAAAGTTGAGCCTAACGTGACCGCCAGCCCATGTGTAATGATCGAAAAATTTGATACTAGTTAAAATAATTTTCTACTATTTTTAAATATTTAATTATTATTTTTAGAAGAGTATTTGTATTTTTCTCGGCCTTCTAGAATTTTCTATGATTTAAAAGTTCAAATTTTATATTTATTTAAATAATTTTAATATTTATAAATTTATTTTGTGTGGTGAAAATTTCTAGAATTAATTTGTTGTGTTATCGATACTATTACGTATTGTTGATGTTCGTGAACAAACAGTCGATGGGAGTTGTCCACAGTAGGATGCAGCTTCAATTCTGACGACGCTAAGGAGAAGGGAGAGGATGAATGTTGGGGCCGACTCCTTCTCCGACTTTACGTCCGATTCTGAGCACGCGGGGTGGGCTGATAACCTGCACATACAAGAATCGCAGGAGTACGGGGCTAGTTTCCCTCATGGTACCTCCGACGGTCAAGTTAGCTGTGGAACTTGAGTGGGGTTTGGGGGAAGGTCCTTGGGCCATTGAGGACCTTGGAGCGTACGCTTTTGAGAGTTTTCTTGTTTTTTTAACCAATGTAGATTCCTTGTTTTTATGAAGAAGAAGTAGCCAAGCAATTATCACTTATCCCTCTCTTTACCTTCCATCCCTCCTTTTATAGTCCCTTGCCTCTGAGAGGTTGACCTCTGGCTTTGACTATGCATAGGACGTGGCTGAGGGGTGAGCAATCGAGCTGCTGAGTCATTCTTCTCCTTTCAGATATCGACTGGCGATTGGAAGGGAGGTCACTCAAGTGCAGGAGAGAAATGACTTCTCAGTATCCTAGATTTGATAGAAGAGGTAGGGCGTAGGATAGGTCGGCTGCTTGGTCGTTCCTCTCTCTCCAGATGGCGGCTGGCGATTGAAGGAGAAGTCATTCGTGCATAGGAAAGCATCATCGCGATCTTCTGGGAAATGATTTGTAAGCAGAATAAGCGGCTTGGGCACGAGGTTTGTCAGAATGGAGATCTTGATGGGACTAATCAATATTGTTGTGTTGATTAACATCTGAAGTAAACTTGGTCGGCTCTTATCCCTTTAGTCGAGGTGGGTTGATCTGTGAGCCATCATTATGATTTGGCGACCTGATAGTCGAGTGAGCTTTGGGTCGGGTGTATGGTCGAGTCATTTGCTCAAGAAGTCATCTTAATTGTGAGGGGGCGACTGATCCCGTACTTCGAGTCGGTCATGATGATCATTGATCGAAATATGGCTCGTTTGCTCGTCTGGTCGAGAGACTTGACCTTGGCTAGGTTTTGAGCCTCTAAGTTGGTTTGGGCCATAACTCTCTTGGGATTATACAGACATTCTTCCGACATCTCTGTCTTTGGATGGTAAATTACCATAACACGTATTATTTTAAATAATACATTGTATTCTTCCAACATCTCTGTCTCAGAATGACCACGAGAAGAAACTCATGATTTTGTTTCTATCTAGGTCGAAGATGACTTTGGACGAGGCAAGCTGGTTACATGATCGATATAACAATTTTCGTGTGACGATGACCATAGGGGCGCCTGACAGCTTAACTCCGGTGCATATGCACGGCGAGGATCAAGTTCCTATTTATTTGGCGCATTTGCAGTGTGGATTGCACTTGCCGCTACATCACTTCATCAGGGAAGTTTTCGTGGCTCTGGGGGTTTCCCTCTGCCAAATTTACCCACACGCCATTCATATTTTGATGGTGTTTATTGACGCATGCTCCAAGGCAGAAGTAGTGCCCAGCACCAGCCTACTCGGGTACATGGTTAGTGTGGGATCCGTTGAGGGAGGCCCCCACTATTTCTTCCAATGTCTGGGCAATTTTCATCTGGACGCCGATCTCCCAGAGCTGGACGAAGAATGGGAGAGGTTTTTTGTCTGGGTATTCGACGCCGACAACATTTTGTCCTGCTCAGGTTGGCCTGAGGTGCATGAGAATGTGCTGGAGGAGAACGTGCTGGAGCCGAGGGCTCTCAGTGATCTCGAGGCTAGAGATCTTGAGAAGCTCCGGTGTCGTCTCGGTCTTCAGGAGGCTAATGCTCTGGATAGAGAAGAGTTTCCTAAGATGGGGTGGTCCTCTTCGTCCTCCTCTGATTTCGAAGCGACGGCCCTTCCTCCACCAATGGAGATCTGTAAAATAGGGGCTGACTCGGAGGGACCGAGTTCTTCCAGGAGGCCTTTGAAGAAGATGAGGAAGGACTCTGGGGACAGTGGTGCTGAGCCTTAGAATTTTTTTAAGCCTTGTTAGGCCTTTTGGTAAAGAATGTACAAAACTCCCTTCTGAATGAGAAGCGATTTCTTCTGTCTTCTTCTTTTGAGAATTACAAATGCTTGATAGAATAATTGATTCATGTTATGGCTCCATTTTTCTTTTTGAGAAGAGTGTTGATCCTTGTAGATTTGATACCCTATGCGGGATAAGTGGCGACGTCTTTGTTTTTCCTGTTTGGTCGGAAAATAACTCAAAGAGTTGACTCTGGGGTTTTGTCTTTGGTTCGTCTAGGTGGGGGACCGTAGACTTGATTGTTGACTTATGGAGTCTTTGTACTTTAGGCTACTCCTGATGGAGAGCCAAGTGCTTCATTCCGACTGAGAAGTCGTTTTGCCTTGGACTTATTTTTTTAGAAAGAGCCAAGGGCTTTGTTCCGACTGAGAAGTCATTTTACATTGGACTTATTCTTTAGAAAGAGCCAAGGGCTTTGTTCCGACTGAGAAGTTGTTTTGCCTTAGACTTATTCTTTAGGAAGATGCAAGGGTTTTTTTCCGACTGAGAAGTCATTTTACCTCGGACTTATTCTTCAGGAAGAGCTAAGAGCTTTGTTCCGACTGAGAAGTCATTGTGCCTAGGTGACTAGGTCTTGATGTCGACTGAGAAGTCGTTGTGCTTAGGTTAGGCCTATCCAAAAAGCCCGTCGGCCTGGGTCCGGCCCAGCCTCGGCCCGGAAATCTGAGCTTGGCCAGGTTCCGGGCCCGGGTCCGGGCTGCCTCGGCGGCGTCCGGCCAGGGCCCGGGTCGGTCCGGAACAGGGCCGACGCCGGGCAACAATCCGGGCCGGAAGCCCAGGCCCAGAGCCTGGCCCGATGGCAACGGTCACCACTGGTGACCGTTGCCCAAAAAAAACCGGGCCGGGCCGGGCTAGCCCGGCCCGGCTCGGCCACAATGGTCACCAGAGTGACCGTTGTGGCCAAAACGACCGGGCCGGGTCGGGCCTGGCTGGCCGGCCCGGCCCGACCCAGCCACAACGGTCACTACCGTGACCGTTGTGGCCAAAACAGCCGGGCCGAGCCGGCCATATCGGTCTTTTGATCGTTTTGTCCCAAAAATGGTCAAAAAACGGTTATTTTGTGAGGTTATTTTGGTCATTTGCTTAGGGGGCTGGTTCTATAAATAGAGGGGGGGGGTCATTTGTTTTCTTCACACCAAAAATCATCTACTTCTCTCTTATACTCTTATACTCTCTCTTATATTCTTATACTTTCTAATCCTTTCATCAAATAGCTTCCGGATCTGATTATGAAGAGCAAAACCTATCTCCCGATCCTAAAATGAGTCCTCCTTCTGGGTCTACTCCTACCGAAGTTAATCCCGAATCCGGTGGCGACGAATCTGCACTAAGAGCTCCTAAAAGGCCAAGATCCGATGTGTGAATTTTTTACGAGAAGATCGACGTCACCAAGGATGAACACGGTAGGATCCTCACCCAGAAGGCTAAGTGTGTGTTGTGCGGCAAGTTTTTTCAAGCTCATCATAAGAGCGGTACCAACCACCTCAAACGCCATTTAGATAAACACAACAAAGGCCAGACTCCTCAAGGTGATATCCGACAATCTATGATTTCTCAATCCTTCTCTTCTGGTAGTCTCGGTAGTTGGAACTATGACGCTGCCAGAGCCAGGAAATGCGTAATCAGGTTTATCATTCTTAAAAACCTTCCTTTTAAATTAATAGAAGATGATGAATTTGAAGATATGTTTAGAGATGGTTTTTATCCTGCGTTTAAAAAATTTTATCGTCAAACCTGTCAACGTGATATTTTAAAATATTATCAGGAGGAACAAGGAAAAATAATTTCTTATTTTAAAAATTTAAGTTGTAAAATTTTTTTTAACTTCTGATATTTGGACATTTAGAGCACAAACTGGATATTAATGTATCAAAGCACACTGGATTGATGAAAATTGGCAAATGTTTAAAGAGTTGTTTCTTTTATTGTAATAGAAGAGTCATATACCGGTATTAATGTTGCAAATTTAATAATTGAAGAACTTATGAAATTAGAAATTTCAGAAAGAATATTTTCTCTTTTACTAGATAATACAAGTAATAATAATGTAACTGTTGATTTTATCAGATTAACTTTATCATTGCCATGTCATGGTGATTTTTTTCATATTAGGTGTATCTGTTATATTTTAAATTTAATTGTTCAAAGTGCATTTACTGAAATTAAACCTATGATAGAAAAGGTTAGAACAGTTGCTTATATGCATAATGCTTCTGAACAAAGACTTAAAAGATGGAAACAATTTTATAAAAGAAAAAATGTAAAGCCCAGCCTAATTCCAAAAGATGTTGATCATAGGTGGAATTCCACCTATACAATGTTAAGTGTAGCAATAGAATAAAAAGACATTATAACTGATTTTATAAACTATTATGCTTCTAGTTCTAGTTCTGGTAGCACTTATGGAATAACTGAAGATGAATGAATAATTATATGTAATTTAAATGAAATGTTATAAGTTTTTTATGATGCTACAATGTTATTATCTGGCTGTTATTATCCAACCATTACTTTAGATGCTTTACAAATTTTAAATATTCAAAAATTTTTTGGGAAATATCGTATGGATGATACTTTTGGACCTATGATTTTTCAAATAGAGAGCAAATTTAATAAGTACTTTAGGCATATTCCTCATATTTTTGGTTTGGGTGTTCTTATTGATCTATGCTTGAAGGATATTTGCCTTCGAAGTTTGTTACAATCCTTGTATGGTAATCAGATTATAGACTTAGATGATGGAACCACCCTTACTGCTACTACTCATCATTTAGCTATTAGAAATTATTTTCAAACCTTATATGATGAGTAAGCAGCTAGACATGGTGTAGCTACATAACAGTCTACAGCTTTGGTTTCTTCGAGCTCATCCCGAGGTAAAAGTGTAAGTTTTGATAGGTATGCAATGGTAGCTGGGCTAACTGGTGGATCTGGACTTGGATCGTCATCATTGGAGGTTTCTGAAATAGATGAATATTTATCTATTTCTTTAGTTAAATATCAAGGAAATACTTTAGATATTTTACAATGGTGGAAAGTATATGGATCAGTTTCATATCCTATACTTTCCACCATGGTTCGTGACTTACTAATAGTGCAGGTTTCGACTATAGCTTCGGAATCCGCTTTCAGCATAGCAGGACGTTTGATCGACGACCACAGGACATGCTTAGATCCGTATACTGTACAAGCGGTGATGTGCTTACAAGATTGGTGGAGGTATGAGAAGCGAACGCAAGGCATCGATCGGATGGCTGGAATTAAAGATAAATTTAAAGAATTGGGACTAGCAGATAGATATAAAGAATAAATTGTAATTTTTATATCTTAGCTTAAAATTTATAAAGAATTATTTTGGAAATAATTACAAATGATAATGATATAGATGAATAGGTGCCAACCTAGTTAGGATGTACTTATCTACTATGATCCGATGAATTCCAAAATAAATTTATACTTGTAATTTGTAAATGATTTATTAATTATTAATAAAGAGTTTGTTTTTATTATTTTTTATTTGTAATTTATGTCATTTTAAGTGATTAATAAAATTATTGTTTTTTATTAATTTTTCTTGTCTTTTTTTGTATAACTTAAAATTTAAATAAAATTTAAAAATTTTGATAAAAAATTTGAAAAAAATCCGGGCCAGCCCGGAACCTGGTCCGGGGTACCCGGGTCCGAGTCCGGGCTCCGGTTTTGCCCGGCCTGAGCCGGCCCGGATGGACATGCCTAGCCTAGGTGACTAGGTCTTGATGCCGACTGAGAAATCGTTTTACCTTGGTTTTACCCAAATTAGGTACCAATGGCTTTAAACCGACTGAGAAGTCATTGTGCCTTCGGGCTTATCCAGATTAGGAGCTAATGTCTTTGAGCCAACCGAGAAGTCGTTTTGCCTCGGACTTATCCAGATTAGGAGCCGAGGTCTTTGAGCTGACTGAGAAGTAGTTTTGCCTTGGGCTTATCCAGATTAGGAGCCGAGGTCTTTGAGCCGACTAAGAAGTCGTTTTGCCTTGGTTTTACCCAGATTAGGTACCAAAGGCTTTAAGCTAACCGAGAAGTCGTTGTGTCTTCGGGCTTATCCAGATTAGGAGCCGAGGTCTTTGAGCCGACTGAGAAGTCGTTTTGTCTCGGGCTTATCCAGATTAGGAGCCGGGATCTTTGTCTCTATGGTCGATGAGAGCAGATGGAATCGAACCATAGGTTGTGCTTTGGGCTTACCTTTAAGAAGAGCTAAGGGCTTTGTTCCGACTTTGGAGTCGTTGTGCCTTGGTATTATCCTGAGAAGGTACCAAAGTCTTGATCACTATGGATGATGAGAGCAGAAGGAATTGAATATATGTTGTGCCTTGGGCTTACCTTTAAGAAGTGCCAAGGGCTTTGTTCCGACTGAGGATTCGTTGTGCCTTGGTTTTATCCTGAGAAGGTACCAAGGTCTTGACCACTATAGACGATGAGAGCAGAAAGAATCGAACCATATGTTGTGCCTTGGGCTTACCTTTAAGAAGTGCCAAGGGCTTTGTTCCGACTAAGGAGTCATTGAGCATTAGTTTTATCCTGAGAAGGTACCAAGGTCTTGATACCGACTAAGGAGTCGTTGGGCCTTGGTTTTACCCTGAGAAGGTATCAAGGTCTTTGTACCGACTAAGGAGTCGTTAGGCCTTGGTTTTACCCTAAGAAGGTACCAAAGGATTTATACCGACTAAGGAGTCGTTGGGCCTTGGTTTTATCCTGAGAAGGTACCAAGGGCTTTATACCGACTGAGGAGTCATTGTGCCTCGGGCTTACCCAGATTAGGAGCCGAGGACTTTATGCCGACTAAGAGTCGTTATGCCTTGGGCCTGTCCTGAGGAGGCATCAGGGCCTTGTGACCGACTGAGGAGACATGGTACCTTGGGCCTGTCCTAAGGCGGCGCCAGGGTCTTGTGACCGACTGAGGAGTCATTGTGCCTCGGGCTTACCCATATTAGGAGCCGAGGACTTTATGCCGACTAAGGAGTCGTTGTGCCTTGGGCCTGTCCTAAGGCAGAACGAGGGCCTTGTGACCGACTAAAGAGTCGTGGCACATTGGGCCTATCCTGAGGCGACGCCAGGGTCTTGTGACCGACTGAGGAGTCGTTGCGCCTCGATCTTACCCAGATTAGGAGCCGAGGACTTGCATTTTCCCCTAGGGCCGAGAGTCGACTATGGGAATCGGCAAAAAGGATTGTGCATTGGTTTTACCCTGAGGAGGTACCAAGGAATTTTATCGACTTAGCCGAGTGCCCAGCTGACTAGGTCTTTGATGTCTTTCTTTTCATTTTTGACATTTCTATTGATTATTGGAATTTATACATGATAGAGTATAACTCATTCACATTTATTCCATCGAGCCACGTCAAATTCGTGTTTCTTGCCCAGATGCATTTTGAAGATGGTTTTTGCCGGAGACAGGTGTAGGGTCAAAAAATTTAAGGATTGATTGATTCTCTTATTTTAAGAAAACTGGGTTTTATCACTTGGTACGAAACCCTTACAATCACTCACACTTTCTCGATTACAGAGGAAGAGAAGATTAATTCAGCTTCTCCTTATTTAACGTGGGTTCTAGGTGGCGAAAGGATGCTTCCCTTGATGCTTGAGTCGAGATTGCTTCCCGTTGACGATGAGAACAAGATCACAAGAGCTTCTGACGTGGGTTAGAACACGAGAATACGAACATCGATTTCTCTTCTCACGATAGCCAAAGATCTCTAAGTCCGAGTATCGAAAGACAAAATCCAGTCCCCTTTTAATAGTTGCTCGAGACTATTTATAGGAGTTTGAGCACGTAACCGACATGCTACAATCATGGAGTCGTGGGCGTAACCGATGCGCTAAAATTGTAGAGTCGTGGCGTAACTGACTCCTTGAATATAGCCCACGTGGTTGACTGGGTCTTCGTGGCCATTACAGTCTGATTTAATGTGGGTTACAAACTTCACTATGTTGGCAAACCTCGTCCTTGATGTCGAGCCTTACTGCGTGGCAAGCCTCGTCTTTGATGTCAAGCATCGCTACGTGGCGAGCCTCATGAGCTTCTTTAATAATGAGCTTCGTCTTCACTGATGAGCTTTAAATCTGATGACAAGTTTTGTTTTCATTGATGAACTTCACCTCCGATGATGAACTCCGAACCTCGTATCCAATGACGAGCTTCGTCTTTGATGTTAAGTCTCATTTTCAATGATGAGATTCGAACATCATTTCTAATGATGAGCTTTACATCTTGTTTCCAATGACAAGCTTTATTGTTTGAGACGAGGTTCATCATTGTAATGACCCTCATCATGCTCGTTATGAGCTTCAACGTTCTAAGGCCAAATGATTAGCCAATGATCTATGAAGATCCATGAGAGTGGAGGAGAGATAGGCTTTTTTTTACTAGCCGCTCCATCTCCTCTTTTCATATTGATCATGCTTATTTATAGGCTTAGGGCCATTATGGAGTGAGTTAATGGGCTTTAACTCTCCTTATAATGAGGGAGTTAGTGGTCATTAATTCTCATTTAAATAATGTCATTAACTCTCCTTAAATGGGCGAGTTAGTAGTCATTAACCATCCTTAAATGTAGCCTCTAAAAATTATGACAGACGAGGTTCGGCTATGTACGAGGTTCATCAATAATGGCAATGGCGAACTTTGTCTTCAATGACGAACTTCATTTCTGGACGAACCTCATCTTCAATGACGAACTTCATTTCTGGGCGAACTTCGCCTTCAATGACGAAGTTCGTCTTTTGAGAGTGAAGTGCCGTTTGACGAGGTTCGTCTGCGGATGGACTTCATCTTCAATGACGTTCATCATCATGATGGGCCTCGTTGGCTGAGATGAGGTTCATTATGATGATGAGCCTCGTCATGCTTGTGGCGAGGTTCAACCTTGCTTTATTTCTTGGTATTTTTTTGGTGTCTACAAGACCCCCTTTAAAGTTTTCAGACCTAAATTGGGTTGTATAGGGTCTGGAATACTTTGAACCTTCTCAACTATGATGAGCTTGGTTTGCACGACGCGTTTGGCCTCTTGGCGAGCTTCGATGCTTCGGGTGAATCTCGTGGTTGCAGGTGAAGTTTATCATTTCTTGGCAAACCTCAATACTTCAAGATGAAGTTCGGCTATTCGTTGAGTCTTGTCATTCGGTGTGTGTTTCGTCAGACCCATGTGGGATTAACGATCATGTAGGCTGTCTAAAAATTATGAAAGATAGCTAACTCCCCATTAAACACTGATGTTAGAAGTTACAATCTGACGACTTTCAGAAAGCCACAATTTAAAGAATTCCACATAGATCGATGAAGATTACAATCTGACGACCTTCACAACAGCTACAATCAACAATTTTCACAATCAACATCGGGAGTTACAATCTGACGACTCTCACATATCAAAGAACTAAAGCAAAGATTACAAAACGACGATCTTTACAACGCTCTTACAGAAAGAGACTATAAATCGACGGTCTCTTCAAACTAAGGCAAGGAAGTCCTCCCTACATACCATCATCAAGACATAAGACCAATATGAACGTAAACATAACTACATCCGCTGTAAACAAGCCTCCTATGTGAGATGATTGATCTTGATAGCTGCGACAGCAACATGGCTAATATTACATTAGCAATTATTAGGGATGCTGATGAGCAGTGTAATGATTTTAGAAAAGTGGGAAGATTTAGAGAGCTGTGAGCGAATATTCAGCATGCTGAGAAGCGCACGATCAAGCTATCTTAGTGGAGATTGTGACCTGTAGTTGATAGAGCGTTATTGGGATACCTCAATTGTCACAAATGGCCTGAATAGGACCTTCTCGACTGGTCATTGGTGTCATCCATATATAAAGACAGAGAAGGCATCCACAGCTCCAACGCAGCTCCAATCGCTGCCCAACGCAACTCTAATCGTTGCCCATCGTTGCCTAACGCAGCTCCCAACGCAGCTCCAACGCAGCTCCCAACGCAGCTCCAACGCAGCTCCCAACGCAGCCCAACGCGGCTCAAACACAACACGGACGCAGCATAACTGTAGCTCTAAACGAACTGCGTTCACTGCCGCCGAACGCAGCATGAACGCATCATCCAAAAGTGTACGCAGGTCCAGGCCCAGCAACGAACGACTTGCGTTTGACCTGTTCAAACCTGATCTGGCAATCCCGAAACCGCTCTTCACCCATGTTCGGGGGAGGTGGTTTCAGTGGGTTGTTACACCCGATTAATGGGGCAACTAAACCCTCATCTAAGTAAGGATTATGGGGGCAGTTACACCTATAATCTCTCTATAAATATCAACAAACTCAACAGAGTTAAGGGGACGGAGAGGATGGGATCGGATCTCTGAGGAGATTTTCTCTAAAATTAAATAGATCTGCAGGCAACAATCTTCAACAAACTGAAGATTTTCGGATACTTGGCTCATTAACCAAATTATTTTGGTTCAAACAACTCTTTTTACTAGAGTTTTTCACTCACTCTGAGGTACCACATTTGTGGAGAGTTCTTTAACCATACAAGTCATTTGTTCCAGCAAGTTTAGACGTTCGGATCGTCAACGAGAAGCAAACTCGACACAAGCATTCGAGGGAAGCATCTCATCGCTACCGTGAAGAGCCTAGTTTTAAACAAAGGGGAGAATCAAGTTCATTCTCTTCTCTTTTGTAATCAGGAATCCAAATTATAATTGAGAGTTGAGAGAGTTGTAAACATTCTTTTTCTAAGCAGTTAGAGAGAATAAAAATCAAATACAATTCTTTCATTATTTTCTTGTTACAAATTTTCCCACAAACAAAAGATGGCGACTCCGCTGGGGACTAGCTTCACCGACGAAGAAGTGGTGGCGCAATCCGATGTTCATCTCACTGGAACGACCGTCGAAACTCTCATTGTGGAGTTTGATCAAGCCAAGTATGAGGAAGCTCTCTCCTCTGGATCGCTTAGCCCCAAGGCCAAGCACCACATCCGAAAAGCCTCTGAAGAAATTCAACCCACGGTTGGGAAGCCTAAGAAAGTCCTCTCCTTTAGCCAAAGTCTCAAACTTGCTCTGCAAGTTAAAGATTCCACACCCGTGTTAACACAACATTTAGTGGGTGGTAAAAGGCCTATAATGGAGGAAAATCCCATCAATGCCGATGGCATTACGGCCAAATCTCTGAAACAAGCTAAGAAGAACGCCGCTCGAAGACGGAGAAGATCCATCCGAAGAGCACATCTTCGAGAAAACCGATCCTTGATTCAACGCGAGGAAAGCGTTCTCGAGGACTCGCACAAAAACTGCGTTCCTACTCCAGAACGCATACTTCACGGCAATGAGACTAATTATGAGCCTCGGGTGATACAGCTTAAACGCGACCATCAGCAGTGCGTTGTCCATCCAAAACACAGTACTGTAAAAGATGAAAACGCACACTATGGGTGCGTCCGGACAAAACAGGATCCCAAGGGGTCTGTTTCATCAATTAAACAAAGACCAAAGCCTAGTGGTTATAAATCACAACGCGACTCTTGCGTTTCGACTCCAGAACGCGACGTGGTCCGCCAAGTACAAAGAAGTCAACACGGGCTTAAGATTCATGTCCAACAAGAACCGGTCTCACCCACTCAAGAACAGGAGGTTTCATTCCCCCCAAAGAATTATTCTCAAGTCTTTGATTTGTGAGAATTACTTTCTAGGGAAAAACCAACGCAGCGAGCAACCCATTCATGTCATTGTGAGCGGCTTATTTCAACAGTCCTTTCCGAGTGTCACTGTTGTACACCTGAGCCCCGCAGGTCTGTATTCGATAGACTGTCTGACATCGCAATACCTACTAAGCGACGACGTCATCAGAACAAGAAGATTTCTAAAGCTGAATATCCTCAAGTCACTATTAATGTGATTGGCAGAGGGAAAGCTTCCGCTCCCGATTCTGATTAGTCAGAAATGAGCCATTCCCCAACCGTCCGGGAAATTTGCGATGGATTCGAAGGAGTATATCGACACACTCAGACGCGGATAGGAGCTATTCGCCCGGTTAACTACCAAAGGTTAGCCAAGGGGATTGTTTCTGACGATGAACATTCGGTAATTGCCGAATCTCAATCTTCAAGCTCTGTCGTGGCTCGTGAAGTTCCCGCTTACATGGCAGGAGACCCGGAAGATTTAGCTAAAAGAGTGAACGAACATCATGTTATGCTTCACGCACAACAAGAAACCCTTCTTCAAATGAAGGATATGTTGGCTCAGCTCCTCGCTGAAAAAAGCCAAAGACCAGAATCCTCCCGAAAGACAACTTCTAAGGGAAAACAGAAGGTACTGGAGAACGTGGAACATGAGACTCACAATTTGGAGTCTTTGTCACGCCCTGCTTCCCAAAATACCAGGGAATCGGGACGCGAGCAAGCCCGCGACGTATTAGATTGAGAAGAAATATACGCTATCATTTTTTTTTCTTTTCTTCTCAATCCAATACGCTAAGCGTCTAGAAATAAAACAATGCGAAGTCACAGGTCCCCGATCACAATCAGCAAGAATATAATGAACAATACAGAATAAAATAATACATATCACAAATGAATATCATCCCAGACATAAAATACGGGTCAAACATGCCCTTATACAAGACTATCTGAACGAAATACTGAAAATATAAAATACAATGATCCAGCGGAAGGAAATGATATAAAAAGAAAACTAAGATCAAATAACTAAGCTTCAGCTTCTTCTGCTACACCGTCTTCAAGGTACTCCTGCTGTGAATCCTCTAGCTCCTGCTGAACCTGCTCTTCTCCTAAGTCTGACGTACACCAGAGAAAACAGGTGTACGTCAGGTGCATGACGCACGGCAAGACCTGACCCCACAAAGAAAATAGGAACGGTCAAATGACCAATGCAATAACAGATGCAACAGTAGTAATAATACTAGAAG
>BQKN01066468.1:44736-95654 GCA_022839385.1 Asparagus kiusianus
TTCCGTCTAGATTGTTCCGTCTAGTTTGATCGTTTTTCTACTAGTGTCCCTCTCTCGTTTTCTTCTCTCCTCTATGCCACCAGCCTCCTCCCCCTTCCCCTACAGCGACGCCCCTGCTCTGGCCACCCCCGCTCCTCCTTGCTGCCCTGCTCACCGCCCTCTCTCTCACAGCCCGTCGTCGCTACCCTGCCGTCCAAACCGAGCTCCGCCAGCCCTATCGGCCACCTTCCGTCGACGCAGCGCACCACCCCCTTAGCCCCTCTCCAATACCGCCCTCATCACAATCACTATCGGCCTCCCACCAGATCTGACCTGTCTCTTCTTCAATAGCCTCAACCGTCGCCCACTTCTCCTAAGCCTAAACTTCCTAGACCCGCACCTCTAGCTCCTCCCCCTCACTCCACCAGCTCCCATACATCACTGCTCACCTCCATCAGCGTTGCTCGAGCTCCTCCTCTGCTTGTCGACCGCCAGACAGCGCCCTACGACCCACTGGAATCGCCATCTAACCCGACACATCTTCCTGAGTCGAGCTCCCCTCTGATCAGCGCCACAGCCGCCAAGCTCCTTCGTCGTTCGCTAAAACCACCACCTCCTCCTCGCGCCTCCCCCGCGCTAGATCTGATCCGCACCATCGACGTCGATTCGTTCGACGTACCCGAGGCAAGATCTTACCTCCTAGTTAGTTGTTTTTACATTTATTATCAATTAAATGGTTAGTTAAATATAATAATGTTGATAATATATATTGTGATTATTTAACATGGATTGTTGATGATTAGTATTAAATAGTATTTTAATAATGAGATATTTTTGCTGTAATTATATCTAAGAATGAACGAACATGAAATGATGAGTTATGTGTTGTAATTAGATTTTTGAGATATTATCGAAAAAGAAATAAATAAATATAATTTATAAATATATAAATGTTACTGTTCACACAGAAAAGAATTAACAAAAATATATATATATACTATATATTAATTTTTGAAAAGATTATTTTAAAATGGTTATGATAAGAAATAATTTTTAAAGAAATTATTTGGAAAAAAGAATATTTATTTTTTGAATTAATTATGATAATATAACTGATAGTCGTAGAGCGTGATATTTTATGTGTAAAACGACATCGGTTTTCGGTTTTCTTTTACCGCATTATTATGTTAGAGATTACTTAATTACGGATAACTTGCATGAGAAGTTTGGACGCCCTAGTAGTAAGATGTTAACGAGATCTTTTCATATGTGTATTTATGCTGTTGTGGACACGGTTTATGCATTCCGTATTTGTTTGTAGTTATTATTCATGTTTTACGATCCTTATTTTAGTATATTCGACATGCCATGATATGGTTGCATGAAATTTGTGTTATTTTTATCTCCTTGTTGTGATTGAGAAACTTAGTAGTTCTTGACTTAGTGGCCTTGTGCGTCATGAACAGACCTAGTGATATGTGTGGGTATATTGACTGAATTTAGATGGTGAACCAGAGATAGTGTAAATTATGTTTGACTTAGAAAAGTAAGAAGAGTTGGGATGGGGAAGTCCTTGTTCATGTGATCGGATGTGACAGTTGATGTATCTTCCAGGCTCGCACCAGTGGATCGGTGTCGCCACTGGGGTTGGTTTGTTGGGTCAAAGTAGATCGGTGTCGCTACTTTAGTCCGTGAGTTTGATATTCACCTGAGTTTAGCTTGAGTCCGGACCAGGCTAAAAACGGATTACTTGTAGTCCTCAGAAGGAGTTTGTGTAGCAGTATTGGATGCACGTAGGGGATTTGTGAACAGTCAGTTATCCGATAATATGAGCGTTGACTCTGTGTGAGATGTGGACCAGTGACCTGTTATAGAATGACTAGTTACATGACCTTGTTACTTAAGGTGATTATAGATTCTTGTGAGATGCAGGCCAATTATATTTCTTTTCATACATAGATCGGGGTATTATCTATAATTTAAGACATATGATATATACATGAAGGTTTCCTTGTTTGGATTATTTCGCTCGACGTACCATGTCTCTTGTTATAGATTTTTAAGTATTAATTTCATCTAGCTATATGACCCTGTTACTTGGTTGATTTTCTTGGATTCTTCTGATTATTATATTCTAGTGATAGATTGATTTTAGATTATTAGTATTCCAGTAGCATACTTCTATTATTATTGTTGTTGTTTTTGCCTTGGTCGTTCGACAGTTTCTATTTCTCTCTGTGTGATCTTACCGTGTGCCATGCACGTTGACGTACACCTATTTTCTCTGGTGCACGTCAGATTTAGGAGACTGACAGCCTCAGTTTGGAATCATTCAGGAGCCAGAGGATTCTCAGCATGAGTGCCTTGCAGACGGAGCAGAAGAACAAGTTAAAGCTTAGCTGTTTTCTTAATTATTTGATGGTCCATAATTTATTTTAGTAGTACTTTCTTTTATTATGGACTATGTATTTTTATATTCCTAGTTGGACTGTTTTGTAATAAGGGTATGTTTGACCTAAACTCTGTGTCTCGGATGATATTCTATTTGTGATATGTCTATTTTTTATTCTGAGTTGTTCATTATATTCTTGCTATCTGTGATCGGGGACCTGTACGTTTGCATTTATTGCTTGACGCTTAGTGTATTAGGTTGAGAAGAAATATTTATTCTTATTTATTCTCCTCAATCTAATATGTCGTGGGCTTGTTCACGTTCCGATTCCCGGTATTTTGGGAAGCAAGGCATGACACCATGCTTGGTCGAAATTACCCTTCTACCCTACTGTCCCTACTATAAAAGAGGATATTATTTTCAATTACAGGGTAAGCTTTTTCTAATTACTCTCTGAACTTAAGAACTACTACAGTTCCTTTTACTTCTCCACACAAGCAACTCACTGACTTGATTGTCAGAGGAGCAACCAGGAATCACACCTCACCCTCTTATGATTTGTTATTTGTACAGGGAAGAAAAGCTTGCTCAAGAATTGAACATTTGGAGAGTTGAGGACCTCTGTCAATTAAATCAACTTCTTTTATTTGACTGTGTGATTCCATACATTAATAGTTTGGCGTCCACTGTGGCGCCTTCTTTCTTCTCCGAGCAATCATGTCTGATTCTGGGCATATGCCTGATAAGCTCATCCCCGGAGAGCCATAGCCAAATTATGTCCTGCAGGCTCAGCTTGAGGAATCCACCAAGCGGATCACTCAAGTTTTCCAACAGCAGTTCAATACTTTCACCGCTGAACTCCTCCAACGGATTGCTCCTCCCCAGCCCACTCACTCTGTTACCCCTCAACTATCAGGAGGCCAGCCTCCAGCGACTCATCTTCCAACAGGCCCAACTAAAGGCTCCTCCGCCTCTGCATGCTGCCCATGCCAGACAGCAGAGAAGCCGCATCGAGCACCCTTCTCCACCTCCGTGCTAGCCGACCCACCGAACAGATCATCACCAGCGCTACCCTCCATACACGGAGATGACTGGGGAGAGTCCTAACCCCGATCGTGATGGAAGGGAGCACAGCACCCTAGGAGCCCGGCGAGATCCTCGGTGTTGTCGAGCCGCTCCTGGCTCCTCAACTGCATATATGGCCTTTAGTTATGATCGGACTTACCGACCGATCACCAAAGCCATTGGGGGGAACACTCCTCTCACCAATGACATCATAAATGCCGCTTGTGAAAAGTTCAAAATGCCCCAAGTAGAGAAGTACAAGGGCAAGGGAGACCCTACGGAGCATGTCCAGAATTATTATAACATGATTGAAAGTACCCTAGAGGGGGGGGTGAATAGGGTATTTACTAATCTAATCCGATATTAATACCAATTTAAAACTTATTACCAATTATATCCTAGCAAGTATGATATTTAACAAATTATGAGTACGGATATGTAATTAAAAACAAGGGCGATCTAAACATGGATAAATATGCAAATGAGATAGTGACAAAATATCAATTGCAAACACACAAAGTGATCACGGAGTTCGATCACTCTCGACCTACGTCTCCGCTCCCTACTCTCGAGGAGAATCTCTACTATCTAAAAAGATAACTACACAATAAGTTTTCAGCTCTCACCGATAAACGTTTACAACACTCATAATGTAATCGCACAATACACTCTCTAAGTGTTAGCCTCTCACGTGTCGCTTTTCTCAAGTGCTCAAATTTACAACCTCTCCCTAGGCTTTACAACCGACGTCACTCCTCTTGGAATCAACCACGTCTCTCACCAACCACTCCTCTCGGTGTACTTATGTATTATAATGTGATCTCAACAACAAAGCTCAAGTTAATAAATAGATTTATTCGCTAACAAGATGAGAACTCAATTAAGCTCACACTCAATGAATCACTCACCACAACCCAAATTATACTTAATCTGAAATACTAAAAGCTCAAGGGTTGTGTGTGCATTCAATGAGTAAAATGAAGGGCAACCTCAATTTAAAATCTAGCGTAATAAAAAGATAATCAACAAATAATATATATAGCTAGAAGTTGAGTTTAGCAAAAACTTCTCTGCAACAAGAGTGATGGAGATGTGAAATTGAAGCTAAAACGAATGAAAGATTGATTTTCTCCTCTTGTGAAACTCTCTTCACATAAACTTTTGAAAACATACTGAAACACATAAACAAACTTGTAAACCTGATTAAAAACTTTTATTGGATTTATGTAAGTGTTGAGGACTGAGGGTATATATAGGCTCTTAAAACAAAAGTCCTAAACCCAAGAAAAACAACCAAAAACAACAAAATCCCCAAAAACCCAAAGTCTAGAAATATGACTATTACAGTACTTTCGGTCGACCGGTTGACCATGGGTCAACAGACAATATGACCATTGGTAGACTAAAACAATGTAGGCTCAATCGGTCGACCGATAATGTTGTATCAGTCGACTGATACTACGCCATCGGTCGACCGATAATTGTGTGTTAGTTGACTAGTGAGCGATTTGTCTGCAGGGTCTGTAAACAGACCCTTTGGCCGGTCGACCGACGGGTAAAATTTGGTCGATCGGAAATGGATATTTCTAGACATAGTGATTTTAGTTGAAAATCTAATTTTGTAAATTCAAAATAAAATAACAAATAAACTCTAAAAATAGTAAAATTTTGGGGAATGATTATAAACATGAAAATAAACATGTTTGAGAAGAAAATTTTGAAATCTCATTTATCGTTTGTAAAAACTCATTATTTTGCAAAATTGGTCAAAATATGAATTCGTTTAAAACACTTGATTTTGAAAAAAATGATCTCAAACAAGTTTGAAACTTCTTTTGAATGGATTAATAGACTTTATGAAAGATATACAATAGTTATATTAAGTTATTAATCCACAACACATTATTTTGCAAATCGATAAGCCATACGAACTTGTTAAAACTTGATTTTGACGAATTTATTTCAAACAAGTTTTGAAACAATTTAAAATAGATTTATAGACTTGAGGAAAGATATAAAATGTTATCATTAAGTTCATAATCCAAAACGGCGATAAATCAACAACTAATCTGTGTGTATGATTTTTGAGCTCTAAGTATCAACACACAATGTATAAACCAAAAACTCTATACCCAAGCAATTTGATCTTCAATTAAGCTCGCCTTGGTAGGATGAAGCGCAATAGAGAATATTTGACTTGAATGCACAAATAGTTTCATTCCGATTCCGCCAACCTCCTTTGATTATTATCGTTAAAGCACAATTCTATCCAACCGCCAACAGGAGGATCTTTGTGTAGAGTTCCTTGTAGGATCTGTGGAAGCACACACAAAACACTAGGGGGGAATAGTGTTATTTAAAATTTTACAAGATAAATTATAACTTGCAAGAACAATGATCAACAATCTCAGAAAATGAACAATCACAAATAAGAGATTTTATACTGGTTCCAACACCCTAGTGTACATCTAGTCCCCAAGCAAATCCTACTTGAGATTTCCACTATGATTTTTAAACTAATTACAAAATCAAACGTGACCAATTTACAAGTTCATGTAAATTGCAACACCAATCTCTACACTAAGAGATCTTCTCTCAAACCCGAGAGAAACCTTCTTTGAAGAAATATACAAATCCCTATAAGCCTTGGTGTGAATGTGAAGTGCAGCATTGACTTAGGAATTTAAAATCTCTGAAAAATTGCCTAAACAATTTCTAGTAATGATGGAGAACAAAGGCAATATCAGAATTTTCTTTTCTTGACAATTTGAATGAGAATTTGTATCAAGCGAGAATGAATTTGATCAAATTTGAATCTTGTATGTATTAATGTCACTCATCAAATTCTGATGTTCTGACCTATTTATTGCCTTAAAAATATTTAAAATTCAAACTAACTTAATGTTTACAAATGGCTATAAACGATCATTAATTCAAATTCAGAAAAGTTAGAAAAACTGTCTTTGTAGTTGACTACAAGGCTTAGTAGTCGACTACACAGAGTCTATTTAGACTCTGTAAAGTCAAGAAACCGGTTAGTAGTCGACTACTAAAGGCATTAGTCGACTATATTATAAAACTTAAGTTTCTGTAAGTTAAAAACTGAGAATGAGTAGTCGACTAAGTTTCTGAATATTTGACTAAGGATTCTATAGTCGACTAGTAAGGGGATTAGTCGACTACTGATACTAAGATATGAGATATTTGATATGTTTTGAGACACATTCTATATCTATAAACTCTAACGGTTAACTTAGGGGATTTCTATAGTTAACCACATACTAAGCATGTGTTAGTGTGTTCTAAATATTATGTGCATGTATGTGTTGTGAGTGATCAAGGATTTTACAAGAATCTAAACAAATAAAATGTAAAATACAATTTGATAATTTACACACATATCCTTCTTTGCTTGTCTTGTTACCTTGAACTCATCCCTGCACTTAGTTCACATATCTTGAGCATATCGGATGTTTGTATTTTGTTATCTGTATTGATTTGTTAGTGCATATATAATACACATAGTAAATAAATTGTTATCATCAAAATTATATCTTGGGGTTAAGATATCCAACATTCTCCCTCTTTTTGATGATGACAAATAAATTAAGCACTAGTAAGAGTTAGTAATTGTATATCACATAAAATAAAATTATTATGAATCTTATGATATCCAATACTTACTCCTCTTGCATTAAAGCATATTAGAATCTCATGTATCAATCATATGTATCATAGTATATCTCCCCCTTTGTCATTAACAAAAAGAAATAAATATTATTCTAGGCATGCAAGAATTTCATCTTCATGAACTAAAACTTCAAATAAATCATCTAAATTGTGAACATAATCCATGACTTCACCCATCCAAATAGGTAGGAAAAGACTTGCTATAAAGATTAATATTTTGATAATTTCCATCGTCATAATCTGTGTTTTTAAAAAAATATTTATTTCACATTATAAGCAAATACTCTAGTTGAACACAACATACGAAACGTAATTCATTAAACACACATAGTACGAAATTATATAGTGCAATTGTTTGAAAGCAAATTACTACATAAAGTTTGAAACAAACTAATACTAAGCATGAAAACAAGCTAGTACATAGTGAAAATGGAATGCATGCTCTCTAATATGAAGGGCCTGGAGGAGGTGGAGGTCCATGGAAATATGAATCCATCTTGAGATCCATTTCAAGCAACGTCTTCATTATATCTTGCTGATTACCCAAAATTTCTTGTTGACCAGTTTTCTAGATTATGGATACGGGCAGAAAGAGCGTTGTATTGTACATCGGAGAAACAAGATGGTGTAGGATCTGCTTGCGATATAGGAGGTGTTTGGGGTGTTGAGGGAGGTGCTTAAGTTGAAGATTGCAGAATATCTTGAGATGAGTGTGGTTCTTCTTGAGAATGAGTTTCATGAATTTAAAAATTTGTAAGTTTCATCCTAGCAAGAGCATTAGATTCAAAAAAACTCAACCGATCGAACCGCTGAATTTTCAGACTCGACATCAACATTGAATTTTTCAAAAATATGAGTAAGGAAAGCACCATAGGGAAGAAAACCTCTTGGAATAACCAAAAGATTATCAAACATGACTTGAGCCCAATTTACTTGAATTTTGGTCATTATAGCATATACGGCTAAGGCAAGATCTTGAGATATGAAATAAAAACTCCAAGTTTTAAGAAACATATTATAAGCAATGATTATTGTTATGAAACGGGGAATAGGTCGAAGTTTGTTTGAATGTTGCAAAGGTAATCCTTGACCGGGGAGTAAAATGTGATTAGAAAGTAAGTCATGACCCCTCATCTTGATACTATGAAGAAGTACACCTTTATAAGAGATATTCAGAATTTTACCAAGGGATTTTGGAGTTATTTCTATTTCTATTCCCTTAATAAGTGTAGAAACTTTGTTAGTTTTACTAATAGTTTCAAGACGAGTTATATTGGTGAAAAATAGTTGAACCAAAAGAGGATAGTAAGGTATTCGATTATCAGAGGAAAACAATTTTAATAATCTAACATTTTCGAAGTAAGAACTAAAGTTATGTAATATAAAATCCTCAAACCTGACAAATCTACCTGGTAGAATCTTAAAATTTGAGATATTTTTAAATTCATCAAGTAATTTAGGACTTTTCAAGTACATTGAGTAGTCATCAACAATGTTGGAAACATAATTTTTCAAAAGAAATTTAAAAGAGTAAGGAGGAAAGAACTTACACAGATCTGGAGATTGCCCTAGAAGAGGAATAGTCGACTATAAATCTTAGTAGTCAACTATAGGAACAGAAACACCTTAGAATTGTAAGAACTGGGAAGAAATTTGAAAAAATTGGAAGACCTAGTTGTTGGGTTTGACGGTTCTGAGTGGGAGAAGTTCTTATCGGTTTTTGAGAGAGAGACAGAGAATGTGGTAGTTGAGGAGAGTTAGGGTTTTTGTCTTCAAGAAACTTTAATGATTAGGATTTAATCTTAAAAACAAATATGTGGTCAAGATTTAATCTAGAGAATATGTGATAAATGGCTAGGATAGATCAAACCTAGAATGAATGGATAGATTCATCTAACTTAAGTTAAATATGTATTGCGTTTCGCGTATTGTAGATGAAGATCCATTAAGTGAAAAATCTGTGTATGTAGTGAAAAATCTGTGTATGTAGTCGACTATAATCGATATTAGTCGACTACACTGTACTCGATTGTGTTCTGTTAAATGCTTTTCACTCAGTGTAGTCGACTAGTTAGCTTACTAGTAGACTATACTGTATGTGACAGTGTGTCTATTTCTAATAACTGTCAGAGTAGTCGACTACTAAGATTATTAGTCGACTAATAATGCAGTGTTTTCATATGTTATGACATTTAAAAATTAATTTAAATCTAATATTAAACAAATACCTAATTCTCTTCTTAAATTAACAAAAATTTCTTGTTTTAAGGGTTTAGTTAGTATATCTGCAATTTGTTTATTTGTTGATATAAATTTTAGTAAAATATCACCATTAAGAACATGATCACATAGAAAATGATGTCTTATATCGATATGTTTTTGTACGTGAGTGTTGTATAGGATTTTTAGATAAGTTAATAGCACTAGTGTTGTCACATAATATATGTGAAGTTGGATACTTAATGTCATAATCATACAATGTTTGTTTCATCCACAAGACTTGTACACATGCTAAACTAGCAGTAATGTACTATGCCTTTGTTGTTGATAATGACATAGAGTTTTGCTTTTTGTTGAACCAAGATATTAGTAAATGTCCTAAAAAGTGACAAGTACCACTAGTACTCTTCCTATCGGATTTGTATCCATCAAAATCAGCATCAATATATGATATTAAATCAAATGTGCAATCTTTTGGATAAGTAAACCAAAATCTGATGTATGATTTAAATATCTAAAAATTCTTTTTACAGCTTTAAAATGTGATTTTTTAGGATTTGACCGATATCTAGCGTATAAATAAACACTAAATATAATATCAGGTCTACTAGCAATAAGATAAAGAAGTGATCCAATCATACCTCGATAAAGTTTTTGATCAATATTCTTACCATTCTCATCCTTGTCAAGAGATGTAGTAGTACTCATTGGAGTCTTTTTGCATGTAGTATTGTCCATCCCAAAGCGTTTAAGTAAATCATTTGTGTATTTGCTTTAGTTGATGAAAGTTCATTCCTTTAATTGTTTAGTTTGAAGTCTAAGGAAGGAATTGAGTTCACCCATGTAACTCATTGCAAATTCTATCTGCATAGACTTAGAAATTTTTTGGCAAAGATCATTGTTAAGATCCAAATATTATATCATCAAAATAAATTTGAATTAAAAGAATATCCTTATCGATTTTCTTTATAAAAAGTGTAGAGTCAACTTTTTCAAAATTAAATCCGGAATTTAAAAGAAAACTCTTTAATCTATCATACCAAGCATGAGGTGTTTGTTTTAGACCATATAAGATTTTCTTTAGTTTAAAAACATGATCTGAATAATATTCATGTTCAAAATCTCGAGGTTGTTCTACATAAACTTCTTCTTTAATGAAACCATTCAAAAATACACTTTTTACATTTATTTGGTAAAGTTTAAAATTCATATAACTAGAAAAAGCAAGTAGAATTCGTATGGATTCTAAACGTGCTACAGGTGCATAAGTTTCATCAAAATCTATTCCTTCTTCTTAATTATATCTATGTGCAACTAATCTTTGTAGGCTATCTAGAAATCACAATAGATAGCTGATCCCCCATCAAACACCAATGATGAAAGTTACAATCTAACGACTTCCAGAAGGCTATAATTTAAAGACTTTCACGTAGATCGATGAATGTTACAATCTGACGACCTTCACAAAAACCGATAAAAGCTCTAGTTCAATAGCATTCACAATCAACATCGGAAGTTACAATCTGACAACTCTCATATTTTTGAGCAGCCAAGGCGAAGATCACTCAACAATGGCCTTTACAACGTTCTACAGAAGAAGTTATAAGTCATTAGCTCCTTCTAAAACGCGGAATTCACCTTCGCGTTTCAGTTCTTGAAACGTAGGCAACCCCCGCCTTTCCAAATCTCAACAAACAAAACACGGGCGGCCCTCGTGTTTTTCAATATCTAGCGGGTGCCCAACTCCGTGTCTCCAGTCTAAAACGCAGAGTTAGGGTCCTGATCGTCAACTTTGGCGTTGTTTAACTCATTCAACATGAGCTGAACGGTTCTAAAACTGTTTCCCACGATTTGGGGGCGGTTACACCCCAGTTAGGAGTGATTTAAGGGGCGGTTACACCCCTTTAATCCTCTATAAAAACGAGTAAACTCAACTGAGTTCAGGGCTTTTTTTGGGGCTGGCAGATTAACTTGGGATCCTTGAACATTTTCGGATCTGAAGAGCAGCAAAGGGCACCTCCTCTTTGATTTTTCGATCCTAGGGGCTTGGCAGCAAAAAAGATCCTTCATCCTTCGGTTGGAGCTTTGGAGATCGGCAACAGGAGCTTCTTCATCCTTGGCTTATAACTGATTTTCGGTTAAATAAACTCTTCCATAGAGTTTCAAACTCGTTCATAGTTATCAACTCATTAAGAGTTTCAAACTTGCTTTGCAAGTTCTCCACAGCGTCAAATCGTGATGAGGAGATACCGTTCTAGTGAATCAAGATATTCAGATCGTCAACGGAGAGCAAACTCGATGCGAGCATTTGAGGGAGACACTCTATCGCTACTGTGAAGAACCCATAATTAAAGAAAAGGGAGAATCCAGAACATTCTTCTCTCTTTTGTAATCGGAATTCAAATTATAATTAAGATCGAAAGAATACAAATCAATTTTTTTATTCTTTTTTCTACAAATTTTCCACCAAACAATCTTGCTTTATTTCTTATTACTTGTCCTGATTCATCTAATTTATTCCTAAAAATTTATTTGTACCTATTATAGAATGATCCTTCAATCTAGGAACAAGATCTCATATATTATTTCTAACAAATTGATTTAATTCTTCTTGCATATCAATTAACCAAAAATCATCTTTACATGCTTCATCTATATTTTTGGGTTCAAAAGTAGAAACAAATGCTACACAAGAGAAATATTTAATTGATTTCTAGTCCTAACATTATCTGAATGATTACCTATAATATTACCATGAGGATGATCTCTAACTTCAACATATGCTCTTGGTAAATTATGTAAGTTGTCTTTAACATAAGTATCATCAACATTATTATCAACAGAATCTATAATATCATCATCGTCAATAGATACAGTGAGAGTTTTTAAAAAAGACTCATCAAATGAAACATGCAAAGATTCTTCTATCATAGAAGTCTTTTTGTTAAAAATTCTATATGCTTTGATGTGCATAGAATAACAAATAAAAATACCTTCACAGATTTAGAATCAAATTTATCTAAGTTTTCTTTTGTATTTAATATATAACATTTACATCCAAAAACTTTAAAAGACGAAATCTTAGGAATTCGATCACTAAATAATTCATATGAAGTTTTATTAAAAATAGGTCTCGATAAAACTCTATTTAAAACATAACAAGCGATAGACACAGGTTCAGCCCAAAAATACTTAGGAATGTTAGAATCGCACAATATTGTTCTAGTACATTCTTGTAGTGTTTTATTCTTCCTTTCAACTACTTCATTTTGTTGTGGAGTACGAGGAGACGAAAAATTATAAGTTATACCATGAGAATTATAAAAAGTTACAAAATAATCATTTTCAAATTCACCATCATGATCACTTCTAATAATGACTATGGTTGATGACTTTTGATTTTGAATCTTTTTGCAAAATCTAGAAAATTCAACAAAAGTATCTTTCTTATGTTTTAAAAGCATTACACATGTAAATCTAGAGTAATCATCAACAATGTCAAATGTATATCTACTTCCATTTAAAGATGCAATTCTAGAGGGACCAAATAAATCTATATGTAATAATTCTAATGGTCTATTCGTAGAAACAACATCTTTAGATTTAAAAATAGATTTATGCATGTTTTCTTGTTGACATGCATTACAAAAATAAATTTTCTTAAATGTAAGTTTTGGCAAACCATGTACTAAATTGTGTTTGAAAATGAGTGAAATGTTTTTCATATTCACATGCCCAAATCGTTTTTGCCAAAGTAATGTATCAATATTGGATGCAACTAAAAAAAATTCATTAGAAACAAAGTTCATGGATAAAACATAGATATTGTTCTTTCTAATGCCTCTAAACAAGATATTATTCAAATCTGAATCATAAATCAAGCATGTATCTTTTTCAAAAATACTTTTAAAATATTTATCACATAGTTGACTAATGCTAAGCAAATTATGTTTAAGACCTTCTACTAATAAAATATTATCTATTAAAGGCTTATGTGTATTACCTACTGTTTCAATACCTATAACATTACCCTTGTTGTTGTCTCCAAATGTGACTGTAATGAAAATAAAAATAAGACAAGCAAACCACAGTATCCTAATGCAATCAAAATAGAGGAGATAGAGTTAGGAATCGTTATTCTAAGACGCACGATATGTTAACGAGGTTCGGTCCGCTGACCTACGTCCCCGCTCCCCACTCTCGAGGAGAAATCCACTACACAATCCGGTTTGGAAGCCGGAACTTCGTCTACACAGTGATCCCCTCACGATCTCACACTACATAGTTTGATCTACACAAGATCACACTCCCACACAATTTGATCTACACAAGATCACACTCTCAAGATAGTAGAAATGGTGTAAGACTCTCTCTTTACAACGTCCATATGGCAAAGAGAAAGAGCACACTGAAGCTGGGAAGTGAACACACAAAAACTCAGAAAGAACAGGTTTGAAATTTAAGCTCTGTGAAAAACAACGTCTCTGGTTTTTGCAAAAGCTGGGACACTTGAGGAAGAAGAAGAGGTTGAGTTTAAATAGGAGAAACCAGCTGTTTAAACCCATACCCTTAATCCCCCAAAATATGGAAACAAACGTCACTGAAATCTGTACTGAGCGGCGCTGAAGAAAGTATAAAAATTACCGTTGAAAACATTCGGCGGTCGACCGACGAAATTTTTGGTCGACCGCGATCTAGATCGGAAACGAGAAAAACAAGCAGAGACTTCTTCGGTCGACCGGTGCGGTCGACCGATGGAAATTTCGAGCTCTCAGTCGACCGACAAACTCTCTGCTGCCCACTGACGAATGAACACATGTGTGGTCGACCGGTGCGGTCGACCGCATTCTGATACATTCCAAAAAACTATTTTTGACACACTTAAACAATTCGTAAAATATTCATTTGCCTTCTAAAAATTGTGAAACTTTGTAAAATGTTTTTAATACTAAAAACAAATTGTTTAGAAAAGGAATTTTGCAAATAGGTCCTCATACTTGTAAGAAATAGTATTTTATGAAAAACGCTTAAAAACATAAGTATGAAAACGTGTGTGTGATATCCTAATAGCTTCAAGTGAAACCGATAACTCTTTGCCTATATTCTAGCACTAGAGAAGAAATAAAAACTAGCTAATATCCTCACATAGAATACAATTCTTGAGTCTTGATATAGCTTGAGATGGATGAAGCTTCTATATGAATTTGTTGTTCTTGAAATAACATTGCTTCATCACTATGCCTCCTCCTCCTTTGGATATCATCGTTGTAGCGCATATTCCATCCAATCCTCCATTTGTGGCACTAACAAGCTTGATGAATGAGTTCACCACATTTGCACTCAATAAGCCATTAGTACCCATAATGGTGATTGTAAAACATCATCAAAATATAAGGGCTAACAATCTCCCCCTTTTTGATGATGATAACCAACCATTATATAAGTGCAAAAATAAATATAGCTTATAGATAGGTGCTCCCCCTATCTATGAGTTCCCCCTAAGTATATGCAACAAATGAGGAGATTTCTCTCCCCCTCTGTCACCATCAAAAATGGGGTAAAAAGAAATGCAAAATGTAACAAAACAAGCAATTTAGAACTTTCACACAGTGCATAAGCCCAAGCCATTTCTTATGCGACAAAAATCATCCTCTCCAAGAGGCTTAGTAAATATATCCGCTAATTGAGATTTTGTGTCAACAAATACTAGGGATACATCTTATCGCTCTACATGATCGGGTAAGAAATGATGGCGCACATCAATATGCTTGGTTCTAGAATGCAAAACCGAATTTTTGGAAAATTTTTAGCACTAGTGTTATCACAAAAGATTTTTATATTTTAAAAATTCAAATCATAGTCAACTAAGCTTTGTTTCATCTATAAAACATGAGCACAACATAAACCGGCGGCAATGTATTCCGCTTCCGTAGTGGACAATGCAACAAAATTTTGTTTCTTAGATGCCCAAGAAACAAGTGAATTTCCTAAGAATTGGCATGTTCCACTCGTACTCTTGCGATCTACCTTACATCCGGCAAAGTCGGCATCACAAAAACCATATAAATCAAAAGAGGTGCTTTTTGGATAAAATAAACCAAGATAAAAAGTTTCATTAACATACTTAATGATCCTTTTAACCGCAATTAAATGAAATGCTTTAGGAGATGCTTGAAAACGTGCATATGCACACATACACAAAACATGATATCGGGTCTACTAGCGGTGAGATAAAGAAGACTACCTATCATACCTCGGCATAGTTTTTGGTCCACGTCCTCACCACTTTCATCCCATCAAGCTTAACACTTGTACTCATGGGAGTAGGCGCATGCTTAGAATTCTCCAAATTGAATTTCTTCACCAATTCCTTGGCATACTTGCTTTGAGAAATGAATATCTCATCCTTAGTTTGCTTGACTTGGAGCCCGAGAAAGAATATAAGCTCTCCCATCATACTCATCTCAAAATGATCTTGCATAACCTTAGAAAATTCCTTGCACAAAGATTCATTAGTAGCACCGAAAATGATATCATCAACATATATTTGAACTAAAATGAAATCATTTTTCCTTTTTCTCAAAAAAAGAGTGTTATCAATTGTTCCTTTTGAAAAACCATTTTTAGCAAGAAAACTAGAGAGGCGAGCATACCAAGCTCTAGGAGCTTGTTTCAACCCATATAAAGCTTTTTGAACCCGGTAAACATGATTAGGAAAAACATGATCGATAAAACCGGGGGGTTGCTCAACATATACTTCCTCTTCTATAAAACCATTTAAAACGGCACTTTTAACATCCATTTGAAACAATTTGAAGTTTTTAAAGCTAGCAAATGCCAAAAACATCCTAATAGATTCCAACCTTGTAACCGGTGCAAAGTTTTCATCATAGTCTTTGCCCTCCTCTTGATTGTATCCTTGGGCAACCAAACGAGCTTTATTTCTAGTAACAATGCCATGTTCATCAAGTTTGTTTCTAAAAACCCATTTAGTACCAATTACACTAGCATTGTTAGGTCTAGGAACTAATTTCCAAACATCATTTCTTGTAAAATTGTTTAGTTCTTCATGCATAGCCAAAACCCAAAATTCATCATTTAAAGCATCATTAATCTTTTTAGGTTCTAGTTGAGATAGGAAAGCAACATTACCACACTCACTCAAGGCTTTTGAGCGAGTAACAACTCATTTTGAAGGGCTCCTAATAATTTGTTCCTTTGGATGGTTTGATGCGAATTTCCAAGCTTTAGGAAGTTCAACTTGTTCATGAGCATTGGAGCTATTTACATCCTTTTGAGCTTCTATAGAGGGAGTATCATTGATTTGTAAAAAGTCCAATTCTCCCTCAACAACATCATCATCATCTTTCCTAGGTAAAACAACTTGAGAGCCAACATTAGTCTCATCAAAGTAACGTTTATAGATTCTTCAACAACGAGACTTCGTTTATTGAAGACCCTATAAGCCTTACTTCGAGGTGCATAACCTAAAAAAATACAAACATTAATTTTGGAATCAAATTTATCATGGTGATCTTTTGTATTTAGAATAAAGCATTTGTAACCAAAGATACGAAAATAACCAATAAAAGGAGTTTTTCCATAAAAAAGTTCATAAGGAGTTTTCTTAAGCTTTGGTCTAATCAAAACACGATTTAAAACATGGCAAGCCGTATTGACGGCTTACGCCCAAAAATATTTTGGCAAATCAAAAGAATTTAGCATAGTGCGTGCCATCTCTTGTATGGTGCGATTTTTTCGTTCAACAACACCATTTTGTTATGGTGTTCTAGGAGCGAAAAACATGTGAGTTATACCATGATGAGTACAAAATTCATAGAATCAATCATTTTGAAATTCACCTCCATGATCACTTTTAATTTTCACAACTTTCAAATCTTTTTTATTTTCAATTCTTTTAACATGATCAGAAAATTCTTCAAAACAATCATTTTTATTTGCAAGAAATATTGTCCATGTAAAACGAGAAAAATCATCAATAATCACAAAAACATAGTGTTTCCCTCCAAGAGAGGTAACACGCATAGGACCAAACAAATCAAGATGAAGTAATTGCAAAGGTTTAGAAGTCGATACCTCATTAATGGATTTGAAGGAAGATTTAGTTTGTTTACCTTTGGCACAATCCTCACATGTGCTATCTTTGATGAAGTGCAAATTAGGTAACCCTTTTACAAGATTTCTCTTAGACAATTTTGATATCAAATCCATATTTGCATGTCCAAGCCTCTTATGCCAAATCCAAGGGTTTTCATCAATTGCCGCAAGGCACTTCACATCTTGATTCACTAGTTCATTCATCTCAAAAATGTATACATTAGATTTGCGATTAGCAATAAAAATAATTTTTCCATTCATACTAATGATGCATTTATCCGATTTAAAGGAAATATCAAAACCTTTATCACTTAATTGGCTAATGCTAAGAAGATTATGATTCAAGCCATTTACCAAATAAACATCTTCTATAACGGGTGAGGGTTTCTTATCAATAGAACCAACACCAATGATTTTACCTTTCTCACCACCACCGAAGGAGACGCTACCTCCTTCAATCCTTGATAGGGTTGCAAATAGCTCTTTATTGCACGTCATATGATGTGAGCAACCACTATCAAGGTACCACATCTCTTTAAGTCGTTGCCGTGATGTTCCCTACAAAAGATAAAGTTGAAGATGTAGTAGCTTTAGGTACCCAAGTCTTGGGTCCTTGGTGGTTAGTAGTCTTGGTACTTTTTGGTACCCACATCATTCCATAAAAATCATGGTTGTCTTTAATCCTACAATGAGTAGAAATGTGTCCATGTTTCATACAATATGTGCACACAAAATTTCTCTTGTGTGTATGAGCATGAGATCTATGAAACCTATTTCTACCATGGTGATGATGATTAGCATAAGCATGAGTGGGTCTAATCCTACCACTCACAATTTCTAGTCTTTCAATCTTGGATCTTAATTGCTTATTCTCGAAATCGAGATCTCCTAGCAATTCATCTTTTAGAGCAAGAGAGGTTTCTAGTTGTTCTAGTTTCACATCACAAGAAGCATGCAATTTTTTAAAAGAAGAGAATTCCTTGGACATTCTTTTAAATTCAATGTTTAATTCTTCTAGAGCCGTAGCTAGATCATATTGCATGTAAAAGGATTCACTCTCGGTGTCGGATATTACCTCATGTTCAAGGGCCATGAAGCAAATGTTGGGATCATGAAGAGCAAGTTTAGCTCCTTCTTCATTACTATCCGAATCACTTGGTTCGGATTCCTCCCATCCGGCATACATAGCCTCCTTCTTCTTGTATTTCATGTACTTCTCCTTGAGCCTTGGGCAATCCTTAGCGATATGGCCCGGTTCATTGCACGAAGAATCTTGTAGTTCGTCTCTTGAATGGTCAATTTCAAGACCATGCAATTCATTGATAATGTTAGTGAAGCGAGAAAACATAGCATCAATTGATTCATTTGGAAGCATTTGAAACAACTCATATTCATGCATAAGTCCGCTAATCTTGGATTCCTTAACTTGGGGGGTTCCTTCGTGTGTGATACACAATTTCACCCATATTTCGTATGCGGTTGCACACGTTGAAACTCTATTGTATTTATTTGGGGAAAGACCACAAATTAAAGCGTTCATAGCCTTAGCATTAAGATTAGCTTGGTGCCTCTCTCCATCGGTCATAGTCCCAACTTTGGACTTTTCTACGTATTTTTTCTCTATGAGTTCTAGGATATCAAGGTCAATGCAACGAAGGTAAATTCTCATCCTAGCCTTCCAATAAGCAAAGTTACTACCGGTGAAGAGTGGTGGTCTAGTGGTGGATTGTCCTTCTAGCATATGCACATTCATTGAAGCCTCCATAAGATCTTTTCTCTAAAGTGATTAAACCAAAAACTAATATAGAGACCAAGCTCTGATATCAATTGTTGGACCCTAGAGGGGGGGTGATTAGGGTCAAGAGGCTATAATAATACAATAAAAATAAGACAAACAAACCACAGTATCCTAATGCAATCAAAATAGAGGAGATAGAGTTAGGAATCGTTATTCTGTGACGTGCGATATGTTAACGAGGTTCGGTCCGCTGACCTACACCCTCGCTCCCCACTCTCGAGGAGAAATCCACTACACAATCTGGTTTGGAAGCCGGAACTTCGTCTACACAGCGATCCCCTCACGATCTCACACTACACAGTTTGATCTACACAAGATCACACTCCCACACAATTTGATCTATACAAGATCACACTCTCAAGATAGTAGAAATGGTGTAAGACTCTCTCTTTACAACGTCCCTATGGCAAAAAGAAAGAGCACACTGAAGCTGGGAAGTGAACACATAAAAACTCAGAAAGAACAGGTTTGAAATTTAAGCTCTGTGAAAAACAACATCTCTGGTTTTTACAAAAGCTGGGATACTTGAGGAAGAAGAAGAGGTTGAGTTTAAATAGGAGAAACCAGCTGTTTAAACCCATACCCTTAATCCCCCAAAATCTGGAAACAAACGTCGCTGAAATCTATACTGAGCGGCGCTGAAGAAAGTACAAAAATTACCGTTGAAAACATTCGACGGTCGACCGACAAAATTTTCGGTCGACCGCGATCCAGATCGGAAACGAGAAAAACAAGCAGAGACTTCTTCGGTCGACCGGTGCGGTCGACCGATGGAAATTTTGAGCTCTCGGTCGATCGCGGCGGTCGACCGACAAACTCTCTGCTGCCCACTGACGAATGAACACAGGTGCAGTCGACCGGTGCGGTCGACCGCATTCTGATACATTCCAAAAAACTATTTTTGACTCACTTAAACAATTCGTAAAATATTCATTTGCCTTCTAAAAATTATGAAACTTTGTAAAATATTTTTAATACTAAAAACAAATTGTTTAGAAAAGGAATTTTTTAAATAGGTCCTCATACTTGTAAGAAATAGTATTTTATGAAAAACGCTTAAAAATATAAGTATGAAAACGTGTGTGTGATATCCCAATAGTTTCAAGTGAAACCGATAACTGTTTGCCTACATTCTAGCACTAGAGAAGAAATAAAAACTAGCTAATATCCTCACATAGAATATAATTCTAGCACTAGAGAAGAAATAAAAACTAGCTAATATCCTCACATAGAATACAATTCTTGAGTCTTGATATAGCTTGAGATGGATGGAGCTTCTATATGAATTTGTTGTTCTTGAAATAACATTGCTTCATCACTATGCCTCCTCCTCCTTTGGATATCATCGTTGTAGCGCATATTCCATCCAATCCTCCATATGTGGCACTAACAAGCTTGATGAATGAGTTCACTATATTTGCACTTAATAAGCCATTAGTACCCATAATGGTGGTTGTAAAACATCATCAAAACATAAGGGCTAACAAAGCAAGCCTACCCATTCAAGTGGGCTTCGCTCAATTGGCCGAGTCCCCAAAACTGGCGGACATGAAGTCTCGGGCGAGTCTGACACTTCTGGTGGTCCTCCTCTCATATCAGGCAGACTTCGTTCTTCAAGACACCTGACCGAGTCAAGCGAGCCGCCTAAAACAGGCAAGTTCTAAGACTCAGGCGAACGACGCCCTCGAGCAGGCGAACTTCACACAATGAGTGCACCTTGCCTGAACAAATAGACGGCTTGAGCTAGCCAGCAGTCAGCTGAGGCTTGCCCAAATACCAGACCTCACCAGCAATCGGTTGAAGGTCGCCCAAATGTTCGAGCTCGCCTGCAGTCTGCTGGAGCTTGCCCATATTCCAGACCTCACCTGTCTCGGCAAGGTCGGTCGGATCCGACACTTAGGGAATTTCCCAAGTATCCTCATGTCGACTCTTTTGAGCCTCCTTCATCCGACTTCACATCTGGTCCTTCTGATGCTGGGGGTTGCCATCACCAACCTACGGGAGATCCTAAGGATCATCATATTCACAAGCACACTATTCACGAGGCAAACCCTTAGTTCCATTGTGAGAGACTCATCCAGACAATACTTGCGGATTGCCGATGTTCCAAGGTGCCAAAGCCATCAGTGTTCGGGAGGCTTTCTCAATAGTCTCCTGAGCCGAGACCTCTCTGCCAGAGACACAATCGTCAGGAGAGACGAGCTTCCGATGATATGGAGCTCCCGCCGCAACTATCAATATGACGAGGAAGTCTAAGGCCATTGAGCGTGAAAGTATCCGCCAACACACTCGCACCCAAACAGGGGTGGTCATGCCGTTTAACTATAGCCTAGCACCTGTCTCTGATAATGATGACGATGATTGCTCGGTAGTGACAATGTCTTAGGCTTCAAGCTCTTTTCAGGGCAAAAGCATGGAAGTGCACATGACCAACTTCCCTGATGAGATATCTAGGAGACTTAACGAGCAACAAGTAACCATTAATTCTATGAAAGAGATGATGGAGCAGCTTCTGAATAAGAAGAAAGAGAGGACTTTGCGGGCTTCACGTAAATCCTCGAAGCACAAAGAGCGGGTGCCTACTCCTTCTCACTCCTCATCCGAGTCATCTGGAGGAGCGCCATCTTCGGGTCATAATCCAAGGGACAAAAGGCTCGACGAGTTCCAATATCAACTCAACACCTTGAAGCTCTAGAAGCACATGAACCAGCTGGGGGTTATCAGATCGTATCCGATCAAATGGGATACAGTCTTTTACCCGATGAAGTTTTAGCCACTGGACCTCCTACAATTTGATGGGCAAGGGTTCTCCTACCCAGCACATTTACTACTTCCAGGCGCAAACTAGACACATAGTGAGGAATGATCCCATTATGACTCGATTGTTCATTAGTACCCTTAAGGGGGTCGCTTTTGAATGGTTCCGCAGATTGGAGCCTGGATCCATCACTTGCTGGAAGGACATAGAAAGGCTATTCATGGCCAGATTCTTTGACAATGACAAGTATCTGTGACCACACTGCTAGCTATAAAACAGAAGAAGATAGAGTCTGCAAGCAGCTTTGTCAAGAACACTAGAATGGAGGGTGAATAATATTATTTAAAATTTTACAAGATGAATTATAACTTGCATGAAAAATGAACAATAATCTTAAAAAATAAACAATCACAAACAAGAGATTTTATACCGATTCCACCACCCTAGTGTACATCCAGTCCCCAAGCAAATCCTATTTGAGATTTCCACTATGATTTTTAAACTAATTACAAAATCAAACCTGACCAATTTGCAAGTCCCTATAAATTATAACATCAATCTCTACACCAAAAGATCTTCCCTTAAACCTGAGAGAAACCTTCTTTGAAGAAATGTACAAATCCCTATAAGCCTTGATGTGAATGTGAAGTGCAGCAATGATTTAGGAATTTAAACTCTCTGAAAAATTGCCTAAACTATTTCTAGTAATGATGGAGAATAAAGGCAATCTCAGAATTTTCTTTTCTTGACAATTTGAATGAGAATTTGTATCAAGAGAGAATGAATTTGATCAAAATTTGAATCTTGTATGTACTAATGCCACTCATCAAATTCTGATGTTCTGACCTATTTATAGCCTTAGAAATATTCAAAATTTAAGCCAACTTAATGTTACAAACGGCTATAAACGATCACTAATTCAAATTTAGAACAGTTAGAAAAGCTATCTCTATAGTCGACTACAAGGCTTAGTAGTTAACTACACTGAGTCTATTTAGACTCTAAGAAGTCAAGAAACAGGTTAGTAGTCGATTACTAAATACATTAGTCGACTATATTGTAAAACTTAAGTTTTTGTAAGTTAAAAACTAAGAATGAGTAGTCGACTATTAATGAGAGTAGTCAACTACTCTGTAAATATGAAGTTTCTGGATATTTGACTGAGTATTCTATAGTCGACTACTAAGGGGATTAGCTGACTACTGATACTAAGATATGAGATATTTGATATGTTTTAAGACACATTATATATCTATAAACTTTAATGGTTAACTTAGGGGATTTCTATAGTTAACCACACATTAAGCATGTGTTAGTGTATTCTAAATAATATGTGCATGTATGTGTTGTGAGTGATCAAGGCTTTTACAAAAATCTAAACAAAGAAAATGTAAAATACAATTTGACAATTTACGCACATATTCTTCTTTGTTTGTCATGTTGCCTTGATCTCATCCCTGCACTTAATTCACATATCTTGAGCATATCGGATGTTTGTATTTTGTTATTTGTATTGATATGTTAGTGCATATATAATACACATTATAAATAAATTGTTATAATCAAAATTATATCTTGGGGTCAAGATATCCAACATTCCTAACAAGAAAATACAAAACACTCGACAAGCTGATGTTAGAACTTGTTTGTTAATCATCAAAACTAGATTAGATAATTGGCTCATAAACATGATACCTAACAATGATGAGCATGTTGCAGGCACCCGAGGCTATTATCTGTAGGTGCTTTCCCATCACATTTTTGGGAAGTGTCAAGTTCTAGTTGAACTCCCTAGAGGAAAAAAATCCATCGGTAGCTTCGTGTAGCTCAGCCAGAAGTTTGTGCACCACTTCTTAGATGACACAAAGCAGATGTTGCTTGCCCACGTGCTCATTCAGATGCAATAGGAGCCTGGAGAGAGCATCCGAAGCTACTTCAATAGGTTCCAAACCAAGTGGCTGGAGGTCGATGACCCAGGGAGCGCGGTCGTCATGTCGGCCATTGTGGCCAGCCTATCAAATAATAAACTGTCCTGCTAGGTCTCGTGTTTTGATAATGATTTACAAACCCCATTATTGGTACTAATTATTTGTCAAGTTATCCTACACAGAATGTATTTAGCGAGCAACATAGTGTCATTTGTTTGAGGTTGGAAGGAATTGCATCGTAACAATGATATACGTAGAGGTGGAGGCAAGTTGATGAAGAAGCCTCAAAACGCTTAAAGATCGACTCAAGCATATATCTACTTATGAAGAGCGTTCAAGCATATAGTCAAGAAGAGCTTCATCAACAAATTTTTAGCGAATATTGATACTTAAGTATTATGTACAATTATAAGCGATATTTGCATTTTTACTTTTCTCTAGATCATAACGTAGGCAAGAAATAAAGTAGATAACTTTGAAGCATTTCGGGATTACACACACACATTTCAAAACTCGTATTTTTGATGGTTTTTGTAAAATAATAAGTCTTACAAATATGAGATGCTATTTTAGAAATTCTTTCTCTAACATATCTATTTTCATATATATAAGTATTTTCCCAAGTTTTACTATTTTTGGAATTAATTTAATATTTTAAATCTATTTTAGAAAATCAGTTCTGGAAAAAGTCATGTATCAAAAATGTCAGTTTTCGGTCAACTGCCCCTCTTCTATCAACAAACTATCTAGTTGCAGGTTTTTAGTGCCTGCAGTGGCCTCGTGATCAGTCGACCGATGCAAGCTCATCAGTCGACTGCTACGAGCCCATCCGTCAACCAATACAAGTCCATCGGTCAACTAATAACACCTGTTGATTTTCTAGTCTGCCTAACGGTCGACTGATCGGCCGACCAATTTCTTTGACCAGTCGACCGATAGCACCACCAACAGTAATGACTAGTTTCTAGTTTCCTGTTTTTTGGGGATTTTCTTTGGTTTTTGTATTTTCTTTGGATTTGGGCTGGGTTATTGAGAGACTATAAATAATCCTCAGGTTTCATTTATTGAATCAACTAAGAAAACAAAGAGAAAAACTTGAGCTTTGTTTTTGAGACTTCTAAGCTTACATTTTCAACTTATTCTCAAGTTCTTAAGTTCTTCAAATTTTCGGTTTTCACTTTCACATCTTACAAACCCTTGAGCTTCAATTGTTTATCTCTTCATCTTTGCTATAGGATTGTTGTAAGAGAGAATTTTTCTTCATCTTGTATTGTGTGGAGAGCTAGATCTCAAGGAGATCATTGTGTGGAGAGTTCGATCTCGGGGAGATCATTGTGAAGAAGTTTAAGCTTCCAAACCAAGTTGTGTAGTGGATTACCATCGGGAGAGGTGATCAGGGACGTAGGTCGAGAAGACCGAACATCGTGAACACATCGTCGTCTCACTTGGCTAACTATCTCTAACTCTCTCTTTTAAATTATTACCTTATTACTATATTTGTGCCTTAAATTGCATTGATTTTTTATTAGTTGCACATTACTCCCCCTTTTAAATTATTATCTTTTAATATTTGGCAATTATTGCCCTAAATTTTCATATTTTGAACTAGCCCCTCAAAATGTTATGTATTTTGAATTAGCCCCTCAAATCTTCATATTTTGAAAAATAGTCTTCATGATCTTTAAACGTTATGAAATTAGTCCCTCTAATTAGCATCAGATTGAAGGACTTGGGGGATTAATTTCAAAGCATTTAACAAATTGGGGGATAATTTTTAAACTATGAAGCTTGGGGGCGGGGGGACCAATTTCTAAAACTCGTAAATATTTGGGGTACTGATTTCAAAATATGAAGATTTTTAGGACTAATTTCAAAATATGAAAGATGTGGTTGGCTAATATCCAAAAAGCCCTTTTGGTGTAGAAGCTGAGCGTTATTTATCTATTTCTTTTTCTTTTATAGTTTTATGTTATCATTTGACTCTTAGTATTATATCTTTGAACGAAAACATACAAAATTGATTAGAAGTTAGTCTTCTTTGTTCTTCCGACAAAACGAGTAGAATAGCCAACGTCAATATCTCCAAAATATTTCAAAAGAGGAAGACAAAAATTATGTAGAAAATATTCAAATAAACATCATCTAATTTTTTATAACTAAAACTTCTCTAACTAAAATGAATTCGACTTTCCTTAAAATTTTCAAACTCTTCAATGATAGCATCAATGCTCAGACTTTTAGCAATTTCTCTTTTAATAAACACCATTAATGCATCTGAGAGGAAAGCATCCTCCATTTTGCTTCGAAAGCTAGTCTTGACGTATGGGTTTTGAGATAAAGAATGAATATATTTTAATTTTTAAGGGAGGAGGTTTTACAGAAACCATCGTATCTTTTTTTCCCAAATTTTTTTTTTGGGGGGGGCATGGCCCCCCTGGACTGTATATAGATCCTCCCCTGAGTTTATGCATCAATTTTTGATCCTCCCAAAATAAATTTTTTGGCTCTGCCCCTACTCCGAGGCTTGGTTTGGTGCCTATTGTGAGTGGCCCGGATGGTTGAGAGATTACTATATGGCTCTCATAGTCTTGAGTTCGATTCCTAGTCAGCTTATAAAAAATTTTGCAATGAGGGGAAACGGCTTGGTTTGGTACGAGTGCAAGGAGGTATATACATTCTTGTTTGGTTAGATATGACGTACGATGCATGATGTTTTAATTCATTTTGTATTTTCTTTCTTCTCACTTTTGTGTACTTTCAAGTTGCATGGATTTTCTCTCTCATTACTTTCTAGTTTATTTTGTAAATTCTCTCTCCTCACATCATTTTTACTCTGATTCACTTTCCCCTCTAAAATTCCCTGCCAAAGAGAATTTTTAATTTGTCCCTTATTTTACTCTAACTCTCCTCCTACCAAACCAAGCCTAAAGTGCTATTTTGCAGTAGGTTAAGGAAGGTTAAGGAGATTTAGTTTCTCTTTAACTCAAAGAATGAAAGAAATTACACGGTGTATACGTTAACCCGTTTACGGTGGTATAAGTTAGCCCCTTTAGCTGATCGACGAAAAAGAATAAAAAGATTAAGATGACTTTTGTAAATAGGTTGAAATGAGTTACATGCTTTACTAATTGGTCTCCTCGGAGGGGGTAAGAGATCCATTTTGTTTAGTAAAATATATATATATGAGAGAGAGAGTCTGAGAATATACATGATAAAACAAAACTTATATGAAAAAACTGCGCACCGCTAAAAAAATTTAGTTCATATGATAAAAAAGAATTCACCGAATCACTAATGTGTTCTTTGTATCTAAAAACCTAAGATCTCTTTATTATCAAAATTAACATCAAATCTAGTAATCTAAGGATTAAAATAACTACAAAATATATAATCAAATATTTTAGATACAAATTTGAATATTTCACTATATATTCATATCTGTAACTATATCTTATCGGATATATATAAATATGTATGTGTAGCTAAAATACCAGATTAACGTTAAAACTGACATCGTTTATCGCTCTAGCCTAAAAACTAATGTTGGAGACACTCTAGCCTAAAAATTTACAAATACCGCGACAAGTAGGCCTATCAGTATAAGCGAAAAATCAAGAGATTTTTTTCATATAGACCCTTATAATCTCTCATATCTTTTAGATTTACTCCCCCCAAGTTTTGAATTTTGTATTTAAGAAAAAAATACCCCTCCATCCCTCCATTCCCATGATCTTCTCCCTCATCTATCTCATAATCTCCTCCATTCTTTAGTCCTCTTCATCCTCACTTTCACTCTCTTTCCCTCCTTTGTCATATCTCCACCCTTACCTCCTCCTCTCCCTCTCTCCTCCTTATTCTTAACTTTCTCTCATCTCTCCCACTCCTTCTCCCTCCTATCTCATATCCACTTACCTTCTCCTTTCCACCATCTTCTTCATTCTTGACACAACGCATAAGTGATAACCTCGGAATCCACCAATGGTGTTCTCTGAATCCATAAAGAACAATCTCCAAATCCACGAAGAACTTCGAATCCACGAAGAAAATATTGAAAGAGTAATTTTATTGATGAAAAGATATTATTCTTTAGGGTTACATAACTCTTCTTAAATAGAAAAAATAAATAAAACTCCTAGTAAGACTAGAATTATAAAAAAAATAGAAAGTATCAAATTCTATTCTAAAAAGACTCCCTATAATAAAGGAAAAAAAATCATGAATCAAAATTAAATTTGTTTCCTAATCTAATTTGACTCTAAAATTAAATTTATTTTCTAATCTAAATAGACTCCAACTTTATTACTAAAAATAAACTAAAGGCTGATTATTTTTAGATTTCAGCCAAAACTGGGTGTAACTAATGAGATTTTAAAAATCTGATAATCTAGTTGGTTCGGTCTTGCCGAGATAGCTGATGTACATATATAATATGTTAGAATCCGTCTTCTGGGTTGGAAGATATGATCGTTTCTTTGCGGAAGTCAATAATACATATAAATCTGTATTTAGCTCGTGATTGTCTGCATCCCCCATAAAATTGTCAGTTAAGCGTCCTACATCAGTCTCCCCTTGTTGAAAGAAGCTCAACCTCGAGCTTATATTTGCTTGAATAGTAACTTCATCGATAAATATCTTTCTTAACCTGCATCGATCAGCATCCACCTTATACTTAGCATTGATTTTTTCCATTTGTTCTTTTACGTTCTCGGCTAGGACTTATTTTGAATCAAAATCATATATTATTCTTGTAGACGGTAAAAACTACCGCGGCAGATTAGCAAACGAATTCGCCCACAGAACAGGACCACCTTCTCTTAGGCCACTAAGCGGATTCGCTGGCACACGAATCCGCCCTCACTAACCAAATCCGCCCGCCAGGAGAGTACTCAGACCCGCCCTCGTGTGCCGAAGCCACTTGCAGAGAGCCACGTCTGCCTGCGTAAGCCGAAAGCCGGGTTTCCAGGGACAAGCCTCCCCTGTCTCCCACGATGCGACAGGAGGGGGGAACAGCGTCCCAAGTCCGTCCGACGTCCGCCCGCAATCCAAGCGAACGGGACAGACGCCGGACCGACCTGCATTCTCATAAATGCAGGTCACCTCACCCATTAGAACGGAGGGCCAGGGCCATGACGCGCCAAAAGCTATCCGAAGCTCGTCCAGACACGCAACGTCCGTTCTCCCGCCTCTATTCGAACATAGGAAGAGGAGAGAGAGGCACGACGCCCCAGGACCGCCGGAAGGTCTTTCGGTGCCTCGCCGCACCAGTGAGTGGACGGGTGCCAGAGCCGTCTGCATCCACATAAATGCAGCGCGTCGCGCCCCGAGCGAAGGGTCAGAGCCATCGGCGTTCGGTGAGATATCCAAATCCACTCGAGTGCCTGGTACTCACTGTCACGAGTACGAGGAGGGGCTTTCCCACTCCTATACGACGTGACGTGACCTGTAGCCCCATAAGCAACCATTGGTTGTACAGGGGACAATAGGATGTTTTTGGACAGTGCATGGTCAGATCCCATGGTCCAAGGGACATCTGGACTGTCCCCCTCCCACTTAAAAAGAGCTTCCTACAGCAACCAAATGGAAGAATCGAAGCATCGAGCATCGAGAGATTGAGAGAAAAAGGAGAAAAGGAGAGAATCGATCAGTCAATCGGAAAATCTCCAAACTCCGAGCTCCGATCGCCGGCGAACTAAGAGGATTCGAACTCCTTTCACCCGGAGCTTCTACTGAGTACTGAAGCTCTCCAACAACCTCGGTCGAACCGTCCAAGGGAAGCAGACCCGGCGCGAGCACCGGGCGAAGCATCCTGTAGCTACCGTAAAGTCCCCACAAATATAAACAAGGAGGGCATTCCCTCCGCTTCTGTTGTAATTCAGATTGATTTAGTTTGTAATAAGCTTTCTTATAAATACAAACGAAATCCCTCCCCTTTTCCGGGAAAATCAGAAATTTACACCTACAATTCTTTCCGATATCATGTGTATTTTATTGGCGGCATGTGGATGTGCAGTTGACTTCAAAAACTCCATAAAATATGTTTCATGTTGCTTCTCGTATTCTAGTGCTTGAAGTATCATCAAATTCTTTTTTAATTTATTCATCAATTTTGCTTTTAGGGAAGAAAATCTTGCATCATACTCCTTACATAATTCTTTCATCTCGTTTGTCTCTAGCCCTCCAACAAGCAATTCACACATATAATCAATTATCTCACTCTCTAATTTATCCTTCTCCTCCATCGGGACAACATCAGTATGTGTAATACCACTCTCAACCCCTTTGGTACCGTTTGGCAAAGGGTTAAGTGAGGGGTTAAGGAGACTTAACCCCTTCTTAACCTGCCAAACACAACAAATCTATATAAGGGTTAAAGTGAGTTAACCCTCTATAATTTGCCAAACATAAAAAATATAGAAGGGTTAAGTTAACCCCTCTAGAGGGGTTAAAATGAGTTAACCCCTCAGAATGAGGGGTTTACTAATACTCCTATTTAGATGGAATAAGAGTTAACTCTTCTAATTATAAAGAAAATAGTCAAAATTATTGTTATTCCCAAACACTAAAACTGATCATAAGGGCTAAAATAAAACTTATTTAACAGGTTAATAATTTAGTCCTTTAGATTATCAAATAGGCTAAGTACATTAATCCTTCTCTTTAACCCCTCTTCATTAACCATTTGCCAAACGGGGCCTTTGAGAATATCATGCATATCATCCATCTTCACTATCATATCACCATAATGAATCTCATGCATAACGATTGTTTGCACCTTAGGAGGAATTTTAGTAGGGGTATGTTCTTCTTTTTTAGTTACAACCAAGTCATAGACCTCTTCAGATTGCTTTAAGTTTTCTGCTAAAGCCTTGTTGTTTGCCACCAAAGGTTTCTTCTCCTTAGTAGCTTTTATCTTAGATGGCTCCTTTTCTGTAAGAGGCAGAAGTACAATTCGGCGTCCATCTTTCTTGAAGATATAAACATTGTCTCTACTTCTATGGGTAGCTCCAATATCGAATTGCCATAGCCTACCTAAAAGTATATGAGAAGTATCCATCTTGACCACATCACACAACACATCATCAAAATACCTGTGGCCGATAGAAAAACGGTATACGACACATCTCATCGTTCTGCATATCATTGCCCTTGTAAATCCCGTCGATCTTGTAGGGAGGTGTGTGTGTTTCTCTATCTTCAAATCTAACTTATTCACCATACACCGAGAGACAAGATTCTTTCTACTATGATTGTTAATAATAACATCACAAATCTTCTGCATCACAGTGCACATTGTGTGGAAGATATTGTGCTATGGAGGTGATTCTTCTTTCTTTACTGCTTCTTTAGTGGTCTTCTCAACTCCAAGGCCTTACTTAGGGTCATTGTCGCTATTGAATTCATCATGTGGAGTCGAATCACGTCGTTGGCGACCATCAACGCGATTTCAAACTCCTCTCATGTTCAGACGCTCTACTGTCGATGCAAGTCGCTCTACGACGGTCTTCATCTGATCAACGCCGGTCTTCAGCACGTCGAACTCAGTTTGAGAAATAGGGGCTTCATCACTTGCCATCGGATCGGAGGAACAAGGCCCTGATACCAATTGACGCAGCGCGAAAGTGATAATCTCGGAATCTACCAAGGGTGATCTCTGAATCCACAAAGAACAATCTCTGAATCCACGAAGAACTTCGAATCCACAAAGAAGAAAGAGTAATTTTATTAATGAAAAGATATTATTTTTTGGGGTTACATGACTATTCTTAAATAGAAAAAATAAATAAGACTCCTAGTAAGACTAGAATTATAAAAAAAATAGAAAATATCAAATTCTATCCTAAAAAAGACTCCCTATAATAGAGGAAACAAATCATGAATCAAAATTAAATTTGTTTCCTAATCTATTGGACTCTATTATTAAATTTATTTCCTAATCTAAATAGACTCAAACTTTATTACTAAAATTAAACTATAAGCTGATTATTTTTAGATTTCAGCCAAAACTAGGTGTAACTGATAAGATTTTAAAAATTTGATAATCTAGTTGGCTCCATCTCGTCGAGATAGACGATTACATATATAATATGTTAGAATTCGTCTTTTGGGTTGGAAGATATGATCATTTCTTTGCGGAAGTCAATAATATGTATAGATTTGTATTTAGCTCGTGATTGTCTGCATCTCCCATAAAATTGTCAGTTAAGCGTCCTACATCAATTCTCTTCTTCTTCCAATCATCAATCTCCCTTCCTCTTTCTTACTCCCTCTACCTCCTTTTCCTTTCTCTTACTCCATGTTCCTCTATCCCACTCCCTCTTCCTCCTTGTTCTGTCCACTCTCAATTTTTAATCCTAAATCTTATTGATTTTTCTTTAACACCTCTCTTTTTCCTGCCCCCTCCCCCTCCTTTCTTACATTCTCTCCTAATACTTCAAGTAAGATATTTGTTGTTTTGAACGAGAGAGAAAAATGAAAAGGAGGTTGGATTTTTAGTAGAATATTTATTGTTGGAAATTGAGAATGAGCAGATCAACAAGGAAGAGGGAACAGGAGGGAGGAACAATGAGTAGGGGAGTGAAAGAGGAGGGGGGGCGAGGGGGGGGGGGGGGGGGGGTAAGAGAGAGGAAGGGATGCTAGGTATTGGAAGGAGAAGAGCATGGAGGAGATTGGAAATGAGAATATAAGAGTGATGATATGAGAAAGGAGTGAAGAAAGTGGGGGAGACGATGAAAAGTTAGGAATGTGGAGGATGAGAGAACAAAGAAAATGATAGAAAGGATGAGGGAGGAGATGGTGGGAAGGGAGAGCTTTATACAAACATCAAAATAGGGAATTGAGGTATTAATCCGAAAAATATGAGAGACTTGAGGGGTTTATATGAAAAAAATATGTTATTTTTTTACTAAAAAATTACATCAGGCAATGGATAGGCCTACTTATCGCCGTATTTATAAGTTTTTAGGGTAGAGTATCATCGACATCAGTTTTTAGGCTAGAGCGGTAAACCAGTATTTATTTTTAAGGTCAATCCGGTACTTTAGTCATATACGTAGTTACGTATTCGTAGCCCACTGGATATGGCCATAAATATCACCCCAGATTTCTACCATTAAAGCCGTATCCTAAATTATTGGACCTAGACCATTAAAAATAATCTGCAATGGTCTCTACTGGGATCATGACAACTCTGGTGAGGTCTATTGGGCCGGAGACCCCCAATAACAGACGTTAGTCCGCAGCCTACCAGTCCAACAAAATGCATGATACTGCTTTTTTGTATTTCGAAAAGAAATGCATGTCATACCTTGAGTAAAATCTTACCTTTGCTTTGCATTGTCTTTATTCCATTCCCATCAAATATTTTGTCTTGCATTGTCTTATTCCGATCCAATCAAATTTACCTAAGGTTGATGATGATTTATAAACATTTGGCATCATTCCCTCGTGCAAAAAACAATCAAAATAGAGATAATTTTTTTTCTTCATATATACATCTAAAAACATATAAATTTATTTACATGTTAAATCTGAAAGCTATCCCAAAACTATTAGTAAAATACTCATGTGAAATCAATAAGCTTCTATACAGTATTCATATTTTTGTAAGACATAAATTTTGGATCCATGGATTGCCAATAGTCACAACGAAGCGGTCTTTCATATTTACCCAAAGAGAATTGAGATCAAACGCTTAAAAATCTAAAACTATTTGATATTTATTCAATCCATGTCTCAACTAAACTATACAACAACCAATAAATCCCAATTAAAATTATAAAATAAAAAGATTAAATCTTTTTTTATCATATTTTCCTCTTTTTATCATATTTTTCTCTTCACATCAAATTACAACATGCGAATAAAAAAAGGAAAAAAGAAAAAGAAAAAACAAAGTTCAATATAAAATATTGACCCCATATGTCAGCATCAAGGGATCAGCTTGGGGCCCAATAATTGTCATATTCGACTCTGAGACTAATACCTAATCTTAGTCATGATGCTCTTGTATCTCTCTAAAATTTGATCCATTAATTAGAACCTAAATCAAAATCAATCAATGACACGTGCATGTGACGTGCATGAGATCAGCACCCCCCCTCTGTTGTTTTTTTCTGCTGTCTTCAACTCTTAAACACAATTCTAATTTGACTCTAATCCCTCCCAAGGGCAAAATCGTCTTATCAACTTTCCCTCCAAAAACGAACGCCCTAGCGACGCTCTAAAACTCAAATCCCGCTCGTCCAAAATTCACCACACACAAATTGACACCCATCCCTCTCGCGGTCCCACCATGCTTGTCCTGTGGGCAAAGAATAAATTGCATTCCTTTTGGAAAAAGACGCCTTTATTTTTTCAGATTTTCGGTTTTTCGTGGCCGACAAAACTTCAATTACGGTAACTTTTCTTTTTGGGTGTTCAAAATCAGTCCCTCAAATTTCTAAAATCCTTGCAATTGGTCCTTCAAATTGTTTTACTTCTCACGAATTGCTCCAAATCCCTTGAAATATTATAATTGTTGTTGCGTTCAAATTGCTAACTTTTAGGGGTGAGTTATCCAGTATTATTTATAAATTATATCAGAGCAATGTTGCTATTGAGCGAAAATAATACTGATGTTATGATCAGAAGCATGACGATGCGCAAGGGTCTTATTTAGTTTCCCATACATTATACGAGTGACTTAATTTGGGTTTGGGTTCTCTCACTCTATAAGCTCACTTTGAAGGGTTAGTTCTTCTGGTCCCTTACGAATTGAATGCCTACAGTCCAAAATAGCTGTATTGAATGACCCCAGGGGCCTAAATGTAAGAAATATTTCGATAATACCTTTTTTATTTATTTTTTCAGCGCGGGGAGACTGTGTGCCACGTTAGCCCTAAGGATTGTGTTAAAGGCACGTGTGCCCGTACCCCGAGCGAGACCATGCACGTGCGGGCTCCGACGTGGGTGCAAATCTCGCCCCCTCTCTTTTCTCATTTGCTGTTGACCGAAACAAGAAGAATCCCGACACGGAACTTCCTTTACTTCCCAAAATACCCCTCCTGTTCTACGTGAATTCCTTAAATACCTCTACCGGGTCAACAATCACAGCCGTTAGTAACGGTGCCAATCCCAGATGCCCCTACGTGTCCGTCAATAATAAGGGCCGTCAATTTTATTATTTCCAAAATGCCCCTGCTTCCCAATATACGCCTTCCCAAAATACACCTCTGGATCGGACTGAGAATCCTAGTGGAGATTATATTCCGAAAACGTCCCTTGACCTTAGTTGAATCTAGACCGTTCATTCAGCGATCCAGCGGTAGGGAGAGAGAGTATAAGGCGTCAAAAGCGGAAACCCTAACTTCGCGTAATGAAAGAGGGAAGCGAATCTATTGGCGCGCGCAATTGGGGGTTGTCAGGGAATGGCAAGAATCATAATTAATTCTAACTTTAGGGGCGGGTCAATAGTATTTTGTTGGAGTCCGTATCAAGCCAGAAGGGGCGCATTTAAAACTATATTTTATTTTGTGGGGATATTTATTCAAAGTTAAATAAATAATAAATAAATTAATTGCGCGGACGTGAGGGGAGATTAATTTTCGGTTCGGAGTGCTTTCAAGTCCGGGCTGGGTTCTTTTCTTCTCTCTCTCCTTTATCGCTTCACGTTCTCTCGTCCTCTTTCTTCCGAAGCTCAAGATAACGCCTGACGCGAAGGGAGGCAAACTGCGGCGACCTCTTCTCCGTTTAATTTAACGGCGGCAACGTCGGCGGCTTCCTGGTGCGTTAAAATCCGGCGGTTTCAACGGTTTTCCCTAGTTTTCTTGCTTATTTGACTAATTTTAGCGCTCTAATATTCTTTTAGATCGGAATCCTAGGGTCTCAGCCTTGGAATCGGTGGAGAGTTTGATTATTATTTGGTTTTGGATCACAGGGGCAATCGATGCCCCTTTGTTGCTACTTAATTTCATGCCGCCTGAACCTCTGCCTTGGGATCGCAAAGATTTCGTATTTAAAGACCGAAAACACGATAGAATCGCCTCCAACGATGCCCTAAGTGGCGGTAACTCTACCTCGCGGTGGCGTGACCCCTATCACTTTCCCCGTGCTTCCCCTCGCCGTCCTCCGCCGAGTAAGACCCCTGAATTTTCCAGATCTGTGGTTTTTTGGAGTATTTCTTGGGTTTCTTGAGATTTAACGATGTTTATTGAATTTTTTTAGGTTATCATCGGCAAAACGGGAGCTATTACCAGCTGTATGATGAATCTAACGGCCACGGATGCACGCCGTCAAGGTCTGACGACGGTTACAGGTCGTCTAACGGCAGGTATAACGGAGGACGGAGTAGCAGTAGGGAGAGCCGTGGATCTTTCCGTCGATCTCCGTATTTTGACGGTTACGAGCCTAGTCACGTGACTTCGCAGAGGTCAGTGGCCGTTCCCATCACCTCCCCTCCCCCTCTTCAATCGAGAGATCTTCACGGTGGTGGTGATGATCAGAGATCAGATCGGGATCGAGATCGGGACCGGTATCGGGATAAGGACAACTCTTTAGGGTCCATTGATTGGAAACCTCTGAAGTGGAGCCGTCAAAGTTCAATCTCATCTTCCAAGTCTATCAGATCGGACGTTGAAGAGGCTGTAAATGGATCTTTGGAGGTTTCGGTGCCAAATTTGGGCAAAGAAACGCCGGTGAGGTCTCCAGTGAGCTCGCCAGCGCCTTTGGAAGACGGCGTGCCAAAAAAGAAGCCGAGGCTTACATGGGGCCAGGGATTAGCGAAATATGAGAAGCAGAAGGTTGAGGGATCTTCAAATAGTGGGAAGGATCAAGTTAGCGAATCTAGCCTGAGGGTTATGGGGATTGCTGGATCCACGTCCCCAGCGACTCCTTGCTCTGCTGCTTGCCCTTCTCCTGGTAAGTAAAGTTCACCATTTCCTTCTTTTAGTTTCAACGATTTGTTTGCTATGAGCACATTTTAGCGGGGATTTCGTTTGGATAGATATTTTGAACCCCAACACGCTTAATTTTTTAGGTGATTCAATACTAAGGACTAACTTCGTGAACTTCTCTTGAATCTATCAGTTGATTTGTAAATTTTTGTGTACTATTTTCTTTATGGATCTCTGTGGTTGATGAACAATGTAAATTTTACTGCTCGGGAAATCTAGAGTGCGAGGTTAAACTCGGGAAGTTGGAGGCCTTGACTTTCCCAATTTTCAAAATTATCCTTGATTACTATGTCCCCGTCATGTGGGAAAATTTGATGGTGTGCCCGATCTGTGGAATATTTTTTCATTCTTTTCTCCAAGAATCTCGTGTAAGAAGATTTGAAGAAGGCTAGACTTAGTAGCCACATATGTTCTTGTTGCCTGATTCGTTTTTTTGTTCTTTGCTGAATCTTTTTGTCGCTTACTTTTTTTTCATCTTCGACCATAGACAAGTATCTTTTCTAATCTCTTAGGCCCTGTTTCGTAATTAGGATACTTCATCAAAGGACATTTTCTCCTTTTCATTGTTTTTTCTAAGTCCAGAAGCAGGTATTTATATCTTTTTAGTTATTACTTCCATCCAGGTGGAAAATGGTAGGCTGGGGAATCTGTGGATATGGCATTTGTAATAAGATGCACTTCAGAATATTCAGTCATTAAACAAGTTAATTGTTAAATGTAGCTAATTATTTTACCTTAAGATTCTATTTTGGTAAGTACATCAGCTCTTCTTCTTTTACCTGTGGCCTGGTGAGTCTGAAGCTTCATGTATATTTTAGAGTCGAAACAATATCACCTTTAAGCTGTTAGATTCCCTTCCTAGATTTTGTATGAAAGCCACATTTGGATGCAACTTCTTCACAAGCCAAGTATCTGATATTGTACTTCATGGTACCTGATTCTCCAGTGTATTAGTTTGTCTGCATTTGTACTTTCCCCATGGCTTTTCGCTATAGTTGTGTTCTTGAAACTTACTGCAACCTGTCTATTTACTACAATGATGTTTTTGTTTTTTAGACAACTTTTATCATGATATGAAGCTCTCTAAGGGTCACTGGCAGATGCCTACGGGATTGATGCAAGGGTATTGTGTGAACTATTTAACACAAAAGCATTGTAGAACATAACCGAGCAATTTTAATATAGAATAGTAATCATGGGATAAGGAGGCTTTCACTATGTTTTTGTGTGCTCAATTTTGATCTTTGTGAACAATAGAGGAATCTTTGTGAACAATAGAGGAACATGTAGTACATTAACATTGCCTGCTGTTTCTGTGTTTTTATGTTTGAAATATACGCATGATATGGGGCCATGTGGGTGCATGCTTGAAGAAAATGAGACATTTCTAATCCCGTAGATTGAGTTTCTGATGAGTGATAACCAATTCAATACAATGAATATTAGCTGAATTAAGGTTCCAAATCCTTCTGTAAATAATAAGCACTCATTGTTTTAATTTGTAGAAATGAACCTGATCTGTATATTCATTTAGATTACAACCCGTTCTGCCAGTGGGTTCTGATGGCGGTAATGTAGGAGGATGGCAACAGTAGGAGGATGCTTCTACATTAGCGCAATTCATTTAGATTATTACCCCTTAAATAGCGAATGCTGATCGTGTGGACAACATGGTTCTTTTTTCGTTACTCGTTTAATGTATAATTCATGTAGACCTCATCCCTCCTTTTATCAGCGGATTCTGGTCACAGTAACAGCAGTATGCAACCTGGAGTGCTTCTGTAGGTGTGATTCATTGCGAGAATTACCCTTTCTCAATGGGTATGCTGGCGATAATGGCAGCATCCCTCCTGGACATTGAAGGAGGTGGCTGAATGTGGAAAATAAAAACAAGCTGAGATGGGTTGATTTCCTTAATACTCATTCTTATTCCAAACACTCATTCCTGCATCTGCGGCAGCAGGCCTTCTGTGCAATGCTGCTAGGACTTTGACCAACTCCATAGAATTTTTTTAGGGCAATGAACAATATATGTTCATGCAAATATATATTCAAACTAAGCAATTTATTAATTTGCTTTTTTGGTAGTTACTTATGATTGTTGGTAGCTAGCATGTAGAGATTTTGTAATCCTTGGCGATATCTCAGTCACCCAAGCAACTTTTTACCAAATAGTTGGAAGTACTACCTTGTTCAAGGAGCGTTTTAAAAAGGCGAAAACCATATCTTTTCAACTGTGAAAACCATATCTTTTCAACTTCCTTTTTTCTTCATCATTTTTGAAAATGATAAACTATTCATATTTTGCCCTTGAATAATCATTTGGATGTAAATTAGTATTACTAGGAAACTTTAGATTTTTGTTTTGGATTTTTTGATGTGTTGGACTGTCAGCACTTGGAGACCTAGGTCGTTTATTGGATTTCTATATGCAAGATGATAAAAAGACTCTTAGACAAAGGAGACTCTTAGACTATGCTACCCCGGTACTTTTATCATGAAGCCGTACCTGTACAGGACACATACTCGGCACTTAACCGTTACCCAAACTTCATGGACACTCCTTGGATATAAGCATACAATTTTTGAGACATGTAACTCAATTATATGATAAACTTTTAATTTAAAAAACCTGTCACACTTGTTGGACGCATATTCCGCACTTTACATCCATGTCTTAAACCTGCTTGACATGGGTCCGGTTCGTTTCAGGGCATACCCAAGTTCAAAACTATGAATTTAAAGGGTATTTTGGGTGTCTAGTTCACAAACAACCAGTTTTCAATTTATAATAATCAAAATAATATAAAAGATTAAAAAATGAGACATGAATTTTAATTCTAATAACACATGGATTGAAAAACAATAATGTTCTGGTGGAAATTATTAATTTCAATGTGTGTAGCCGTATCGCTGTACCCTACATTTTACAAATTTACCATGTCTTGTACCAGCACTTGTACCAACACCGGTATCCATGCAACTTTGCTCTTGATGAAGTATAACGTAAACCATTTGAATTTCATGACCACTTTTGCTAAATATTTTTTCCCTTGCAATTGAGCAATTGAACGAAAATGCAGCTGTCTCCTTGCACGTTTAGTTTAGGACACTTGAAGAGAACTCCTATGTTTAGTTTAGGACAAGAGGATTGTTCATTAGTCGCTTATTTTTTGCATTTAGTGTACTCAATTATGCACTTCCTTCTGTGTTATCTTGATGATGTTTAATTATCTAATCAGGCACTTTCACTGATGTTATAATTTGTCTTTTATTTATTGGAGCAGGTACCGAGAATATGCCTTTTAGTAAGGTAGCAAACATTGATAATGATACAGACCATCACAGTCAAACATCTGTGGTGGGTCTTCAAAATCACTGGGAAGAACTTCTTACCAAGTTAGATGAGTTGCCTCCTATATCTACATTAGCTTCATTACTTAATGATATGTTGCAACCTGAAGATGCTTGCACTGGTGATTCCTCTTCCAATAGAAATAATTGTGCAAATAAATTACCATTATTTAAAGCCGACATCTCCAAGGAATTGGAAAGAACTGAATGTGAAATTGACTTGTTGGAGAATGAACTGAAGTCCTTGAACAGCGATGGAAAGAGTGATCCTGGTCAAATTACATTACCAATAAAAGTTGACAGTTCGTCACTGCCTTGTCAGCAGTCAGATGATGGTTCAGTACAAGTTTCATCAAACTCAACTCCAGTAAATCCTTCTGAAACAGCAGCGGTTGAGGAAGCAGCTCTGCCAATATGTTCCTCTGGTGAACCTGAAATTGAAGCGAAGCGGTCACACAAAGATATCCTGCGTACATCTTCTCATAATAATAGTGAATCGACATCTTCAGGCGATGGGGGAGGAATGTCCCTTGATTTTGAGGAAAGGACAGTGAAAGAGAACAGCTCTGAACATTTCAGTCATTTAGACGCAGCCAGTAGCAATGCTAATCTTGACTTGAATGTTGGTTCAAATGAAAAGGTGGAGAATAATTTAGTAGCTTTAATTATGGCTTCTAATAGGGAAGCTGCAAAAAAGTGTTCCCATGTTTTTGATGCTGCCTTGTGTGTGGCTTGGCAACAATCTGACATTTGGGGACCGGATAGAATGTTGTCCTTCAGGAAGAATGACATGCAAGTTAGAGAAAAACTTGCTTTGCGCAAACATCAAATTAAATTCAAGGAGCGAATTCTTACTCTTAAATTCAGGGCATTCCACCACTTGTGGAAAGAGGATCTTCGACTTCTCTCTGTGAGAAAGCAACGACCAAAATCACAGAAGCGCTTTGAATTATGCAGCCGTTCAGCACAGAGCAGCTCACAAAAACACCGTTCTTCTATCCGCTCACGATTCACATTGCCTGGTTAGTGTTTTTTTTTGTTCTTTTTGCTGCAAAAGTTTTTTTATTTTTTATTTACCTATTGGTATATTTATAATCAACAACTGCTACATAATTCCTTTAGGTCTTTCTATAAACGGCATTATGTTGTTGTCATAGCATATGCAAATTTTGACTGCCCTACTCATTGATAAGTAGGTTTGTTGTTTCTTTTTGTTCATGTTTGATTTTATCGTGTGTTGTATGCTGTTTTTGCAATTTCTCATTGTAGGATTTTACTCTTTGGTCAATTCTTACGTGTGTTCAAGAGTCGTCATGTTCATCCTAATTACTGCTGGATCAATACTCCCTGATTACAAAATTAATTTTTTCTTATGTTATTGTAGTTTCTGGTTCCATTTAATCTTTTTTTTTATAAATAGTATGATCTGTTCTTCACTTCATTTCCTTCTGGACAAAGTCATGCATGATCATTACACTTTAGATTCTTTCAGAGTGCGGCCTTCGTTGTTATATTCTTTTAAGGGCCTATCATTACATTTGAAAGATTATCGAGTAATCTATCTCAATAATTTTATTTGTGGAAAATAAATCCAGGAATGTCACGATGAACTTTAGTATGCTAGGAAGAGGATTATGTGGTATCTGTTGTAATTATCCTGCTTTTGTTTACACCAGTAACCTCTCTGTTTCAGTTAGTTCTCTTTTTGGTGCACGTACATGGGGAACATAAAGATGCATCTACTACAAAGAATGGTGTGCTTTGAATCTATATTACAATCATATGTGCTGCTAACAATTTTTTTGGATACCTTTAGCCTTTAGTTATAACATTGGTTATATTTTAATGTTTTTAGTAATTAAGTTTAGACGTTCGAGATAAGTTGAAGCATTGTGTAACCCTGCTAGCTGATTACTGTTTTCGCTTATGTTCATTTTTTGTAAGCTTATGAAATTGAAAGCGAACAGGAGTATTATACACTTTTGGTTTTGTATCTGCCCTTTTATCATTCCATATTTATCATTCACCCTGCTGACTGTATCTTGTATTGTCTCTGAATCATTTATGGCACTGCAGCAGGTAATTTGACTCTTGTTCCTACAGCGGACATCGTTGATTTTACCAGCAGGCTGTTGTCTGATTCCCTTGCTAAGTTTCACAGGAAAAACTTGAAGATGCCAGCTCTGATATTGGATGATAAGGAGAGGAGTTTCTCTAGGTTCATTACGAAGAATAACCTGATAGAAGACCCACTTTCTTTTGAGAAGCAAAGATTAATGATAAATCCATGGACACAAGAGGAGAAAGGAGTTTTCATGGATATGCTTGCCACATACGGCAAAGATTTTGCCAAAATTTCTTCTTTCCTAACCCATAAAACAACTGCGGACTGCATTGAATTCTACTACAAGAATCATAAGTCAGAAAGTTTCAGAGATGTGAAGAAACAGTTGAATCTGCGAAAGCAGCGACAATGCTTATCCACCAACATGTACATGGTAACATCAGGGAAAAAGTGGAATCGTGAGTCTAATGCTGCGTCTCTTGATATGCTAGGAACAGTATCAGTGGCCGTTGCACACAACAGCAGCAGTGGAAGGAGTCAACAGAAGTACACAGGAAGGTCTGTTATTCCTAGTTATCCTGGCTCAAAAGTGTCTCGTGGGACCTACCATCATCACTCTTTTGAAAGGCCTGGCAAAGCTGAAATATCGAGATACGAAAAGGAAATAGCAGGTGTAGATGTTCTAGCTGGGTATGGTTCTCTTTCTTCAGAGGCAGTGAGCTCTTGTGTTACTAGTTCAGTTTCACCTCCAGAAAAGATGAGCAGTGTTATAATGGACATGCCTGTAACACCAGAATTTACCCAAGCGATTGAAGAGGAAGACACTTGCTCAGATGAAGGCTGTGCTGGAGACTCCTTGGATTGGACTGATGAGGAAAAGTCCATATTCATCAGAGCTTTGAGCTCGTATGGTAAGGATTTTGCAAAGATCTCACAGTGTGTTGGAACCAAGTCAAGGGATCAGTGTAGGATTTTCTTCAGCAAAGCTCGAAAGTGTCTCAGCTTAGATCAGATCCATCCAGGGTCCGGAAATGGGGGCACGCCTGTCAGTGATGCGAATGGAAGGAGTGATACAGATGATGCTTGTGCTGCAGAATTGGACTCTGCCATTTGCAGTACACAGTCCTGTTCCAGAATGGATCCGGACTTTATGCAATCTGTGACAAATACTGGCGTTGAAGGGATTATTCATGATGGTAATATTTCCTCGAAAGCTGAAACTGACAGGTCATGTAAGTATGAGGCAGGAGGATTTAATCAGGAGGAAGCTGATGGCAAGGTTGACAGACTAGAGTCTGTTCCAAGAGTTGAGAAGGTGGAAATCGAAATAAAAAATCTTCAATCAAAAGTTATGGAAGGGATTGGCGATGCTGTAGTGAAACACGGTGAGCTTGTACCTTCTCATGATGATGCAGAATCTGGTAGAGGTGTGTGCAAAGTCGAAAATGACACTTCTTCGTCATTCTCGGAAGATGAGAAAATGAAGATTCAGACCACTGATGAGGTCCAGCAGGGAGTTATTTCGAAGTTGAAAAGTGAAGTTGAGTTGCAGCAAGTCCCAATGATGTCTGAGACTGTTTCAGGGGAGAGGCAGGAAAAGAAGGTTGACACTTATAATAACAGTAGTGTGAACTTTTCTTTTTCTGTGGAGTCCACTGTTAAAGAAACTGATTCTTATACAGCATCTAAGTCGAAGGTTGGCCCTAATCGTACTTTCAACTTTTCCACCCATGAGCAATCAATGCCTCTGGATCTGCTATCTCAGAAGAGATCTCAGTTGCTTTCAGCAAAGGAGCGGTCTTACTCTGCGCCTTTGAGCACAGTGATGCCTGAACCTTCTTCCATTTGGTCTGACGGCTCCTTCCGAGTTCAATCTCACTCGACCCTTGATTTTAATGACCATTTGCTTAAGCCGCACCAAGGGTCAGCCTCTAAAGACTTATGTCAGCAACGTCAGTCGAGAATCAACTTGAATCAGGTTCATCAATCTTCACATGTTCTAAGTGGCTACCCAGTGCAGGCATTGAACCAGAAAGATTCGAAGAGGGAGGCAATTATAAGCAGTGGAAAACAAACCATGCATGAAGGTCATTTGAACAGAAGCTTGAGTTCTCAGCTATGTCGGCACTTCGTTCCAGATATTCAGAATGAGAAGAGGGAAGGTTCAGTAGCTTCAAGGCCTGGGGTATTATTTTTTGACAGTAAGGAGGATAAATCAGACTCACAGTTAAGACCATGCTCAATAAATCCATCTCAGGAGACAGAGGAGCAGTCTACTCACCGAACTGGTGATGTGAAGCTCTTTGGTCAGATTCTTACTAACCCCCATTCCCATCAGAAGTCGAATTCTTCGTCACAGGATGTTGAAAGCCAGCCACCTTCCCAAAAACAGAAGAAACCTGCAACTGTGACGATATCAACCAGCAGAACAAGCAGCAGCTCCCTATTTCCCCCCAAAGCTGAGAGCATCTCCCAGTCAAGCCTTCAAGAGGTTCCTCTACAAAGTTATGGCTATTGGGACGGGAGTAGAATACAGACCGGATTCTCATCGTTGCCGGAGCAAGCCGTCATGCTAGCAGCATATCAAGGCTCCTCAGCTGGGACACCGTTTTATCCTCCAGCAAAGGACATAGGCGTTGCTAGTTCCAGTGGTGCTGCGAGCGCCAACGGAGCTGCAAAGAATTATCAGCAAGCATACAGTCAGCCTGAGATGCAGAAGAGGAGTCGGTTCGAACTGGTTTCAGGTTTTCAACAAGGGGGGAGACCAGCATTGGCAAGGCTGGGTATTAATGGGGGAAGCCGTAGTGTTTTAGTGGGTAGTAATGGGGTTTCCGACCCGGTGGCTGCACTCAAAATTGCTAAGTTATACACAGGAGAAGTTGAGTCGTGGACGAGAGATGTGAACAGCAGATAGCAGCGGTAAAAAGTGAGGAAGTAGAGGAGAAGGGTGGGGTGGTTGATTTCCTCCATGCCTTTGTTGTACAATAGTTAGTTCTGTAACCTGAATGAAACTTTAGACAGGAGGGGAGTTGTGGTAGTTGCTTTTTCTGTCCATATTATTTGATAGCTTTAAGCAGTGTTTTTATTTTTATTTTTTCATCCCCGGGTAACGGGGTTTTCGTTAGTTAGATTATGCGTCGGTTGTTTTTTATCGGCATACAGAGTGAAGCATTCTCTCCCCATGTATTCTGCAGGTTTGCTGCTATTTTTTGACTTTAAAAAAAAATTCGGCAGCAGACCTTGATTTGTTGAACTGACTAGTCAGGGTGGTATGCCTTCTGACCTGCTCCTTAACTACTGTATTTTGGCACTTTGATTTTTCATCATGGTGATAAAACCTTAAGCTATGGTTTTATCTTGCTGGGGATGTGTTATTAATTAATTCAAGGGGGGTTTTGTTTTGGCTTGTGGATGCTGATGCCTGAATTAAAACTTTTGCGGTTGATATTTATTCATTTACTGATGTAATCCATGCTTTCATTAACGCTTTGGATATTCTCTTTTAAGATCATTTTTTTTGTTGGCAAGGGAAACTTGACGCTTCAACCAGGTGATGACCAGAGTTCAAATGCCCCCCCTCTAGGATCTCCCTGCTGCGTAGCTGTACTATCTTTTTACTTTCATTTTAGCGAAGATCTAAACAATGATGCTTAGGGCTGGGCATATTCGGTTCGGGTTGGTTTTAAGCTCAATCCGCATCCAATCCGAATTTTTCGAATTCTTAAAACTCTCATCCAGATCCAGATTTTCCCCCTTCATCCGAATATTCGGCCCAACCGAAATTCGGATCGGTTTCGGTTTTGGGCCGAATTAATTTCATTTCACAAAAATCTGCCCACACCTGAGATCATTGCCTATTAATTTCTGATGAAGTATCATTATTTGTCCATTTTGTCTACCTAATTTTTTCCCCCAAACAATGAAATGTGGAGCTTGTTTGAAGTAACACCATTGCCACAGCTAATAAAAAAACTAAAATCAGTAAAATGAGCGCAAACCATATCAACAAGTATATACCATACCACAATAATAAACTGGGATCGGTGGTGTTGTGGTGTGGGAGAAATGTATTTTGAGAACTGGGAGAAGAGAATTACCTTGGACTTCGATTAAAAGGGCAGAGAGCACTAGGAGAAATGTATTTTGAGAATTCGGGTTAGGGATCCTGGGATCGGCGGTGTTGTGGTGTGGGACTGGGAGAAATGGAGTTAGGGTTAGGGATTTTTCAGTATTTATATTAGAAAATTCGGTTCGGTTTTTTCCGGACGGTTCAGGGGTTCAAACCGGATCCAGACCGGTTTAATTCGGTTCGGGTGGTTTAGAGTTTTCTTCTCATCCATTTAATCCGGTTCGGTTAACCGGCCCGCTTTTTCGGACGGTTTTTTCGGTTGAACCGGTTTTTTTCCGGTTTTTGCCCACCCCTAATGATGCTACACTAGGGGTCTAATGTGCAATTACCCTGCGCTTGAAAACTTTTGACTTCAGAAAAATCAGGGCTTAAAGATGGATTTATTGACTTTAGAAAAATCAGTGCTTAAAGATAGGTTTATTACAGCAAAATTGGACGGGACTGGGTGCATTTACAGGGAAGATCAAAATTTCAAAACCGCACGAAAGAGATTAATCTTACCTTAATCTGCTTCTCTATGCTATTTTCTGTTTGCGGCAGAAACCTTGTCGGACTCTCCACGATGGAACTCTGTCACTGAGAGCAAGGAAAAAAATAAAAAAAAAAGAAAGAAAAAAAGATATAAACATGAGAAAGTATCCATCATAAGAAAGACCAACTATTTAATGGATCAAAGCTGGATTAGTAACGGCCAAGGGTTGTTGATAATCGAGGTTTCTTGCCCTTTTTATAGGTGACGACTGGAGGTTGGGTTCAGCTACTCCTCAATCCACCCGACCCGACCCGTTAACTGCCCAAACCCCATTTGTCTCCCCTTGTCCCTACCTCCGGACAAATTTTCAATACCAACCTATTTAGACTTTTATTCCAAAAAACGTCCTCATCTATTCCTTTATACAAATAGGAAAACCCAAGATTCACTATTCGTAGCGCAGGGGCAAGGTGGAATTTTTAAAAATCACTGTAGCAGAAGGAGATAATGTAGCAATTTTAAAAGAATACTGCAGCAGAGCGGATAGTGTAGTAATTTTAAAAAATAAAAAAATATTGTAGCATTAAAAACCGGAATTACAGTAGCGGGAAATAAAAAGATATGCCGTGCTTTGCACGGTGTTCACACTAGTTCAAAAAAAATTATAAAAACCGATCTGATTTCAGCCTCAGCGCTGAAACCATGTCGGTTTTTGAATTTTTTTTGAATAGTAGATCTACTAAAATTCACGAGAGTTTAACTCCCGTGAAATTTCGGATTTTTTTTTTTAAACCGACCTGGTTTCAACGTCTGAGCCTGAATTGCAATTTTGTTTGAATGAGGTACTTTTTTGAGATTAAGTTCACAAATGGGTCGGTTTTGAGAATTTGTACCCCTCCCTCCCTCTCTCACTCCCTCTCTGTGCAATTTCCCGCTCTAGGGTTTGATCTTGATCTCAGATTCAATTTGAAGAAAAAAAAGGGCCTGGGCGGAGCTTTACGCAGCATCATGCGCCCCTTATCTCCATCCTCTCGTCAACTTCTTACTCTTTCTCGTTCTCACCAATTCGCCCCCAAATTCTCGCCTGCAAATTGTGGAGGCGGTAGAATCCAACCCCCTTTCTTCTTCAATCAGCAGTTGATCTCGTTGCAGGAGAGAAATTACTCGACCTAAACCAGCAGCTTGATCCTCGGCAGCCTCACTGATACTCGGTTGCCGAAGGGACGGCCCGGGACTAAACCTCGACGGAAGAGGGCCAGCCTCAAACCCCCAGGTTCAGCTTCTAATGACCCATTATGAAAAAGATCGAATCTTTAGCTTCGAAATTGCGGTCGAACTAATAGCCGCGCTTTTATTTTCGGAATATCGTAGAGAATATACCTTTGAGAAAATGTACACATAAATAACCTTATAGCAGTACTCAACTGAAGTTGCGAAATGTTCTTAGTGGGATTAGCCTGCGGGGAATTCGTAGCCCTAGATTTTAATTATACGCATCCTTGAATAATGTAGGGTAGAAACTTATTTAATATTTATCATTGTGAAACTACAAGTAGTTGCCTGGGACTAGAGAAACTGGGATGCAGTTAAATTTAAGAATCGGGACCAGTTTGTACGCGATTCGCCATAACATCTTATTACAAATTTCTTTAAAAGAGCTTTGCTGCAGGGACCCAAAATATGAGACCAATAGGAGGACAAGTGTCCCCCTCCTATTGGATAATGAGTTGACTATTAATGAGGGACAACTCATTATCCAATAGGAGGGGGACACCTCACTTGTCCCCCCTATGGGTCCCATATTTTGGGTCCTTGAAGAATTTTTTTCTTTTAAAATCATGGGTTTAAACCTCATTAATGACATAACTAAATATTTTATCTAAGTACCTCCATAACCTTCTCCTTTCCCTTGCGTATACATGAAGTCTTTGCGCTTCAAGTGACATATTTCCTTTGAAGTTAAGCTATTGACATTGTGGTGGGAAACTGCAGGACCTTATTCTTGGGTTCAGTATGTGCCTGGGGAACCGATACTGAGAAGTCGTCCCAACAAAGGAAGTGTCAAAGGAAGGAGAAGAAGCGCATTGCTCAGCGGAAAGCATTCATATTGGTATGGCTTTGCTCATTCTGTTAGTTGATGATTGCCTTGGCAATTATATTTTCCATCTTTTTTGTTCGTTGTGTCGACATGATATTACTGATGTTACAGAAGAGATGAATCTTACTAGAGCTGAATGGTGATCTTGTTGTTTTATTGATTATTTCTACTATATTTTCCTTAGAAATGGACCTCCATTCTTGTTTCGTGTTTTTCTTCTCTAGGTTAACATAATTTGCGATCTACTTGTTCCTAGTATTGTTATATACGTTTATCTTTCTACTCACGGTTAATAGGAGGCTAGTCTACTGTTGGTAAATTATAAAATCTGCTGCTTGAAGAGCCATGAGTGACATATTCTAATGATGATGTACGCTGCCTCCTTCAGCTGAGCTGATGCTAACTTTATTTAGGTTTTCAATTTCATGTTCATTTGTCTTCTGGTGTTGTGTAGTTCCTTAATTACTGTTCTTTTTTTAGTCACCCCATGAACTTTTGGGACTTCTTCCTGTTTTTATAGTGCTTGGATTCTGCACTTTTCATCCTTTTGAAGTACATCTACAGTGTTATCAATGCACAGCGCGTGATGTGGAGCCTGACTTTACACACACACACATGCATGGCGCAACGTGATGCACTCGCCTGAGTGAAGCGAGGCGCACACCGGACGTATATTTTGTAAGATGGATAATCAAACACGAAAGAACATTTTTATGAAATTTCACATAAAAAATATATTAAGATATATAATATGTACTACCAAATCACAAATAAGGTCTTTTAACTCTAATGCTAACACACTCAACATAGTAGCTATCATAATTTTCCAAATCAAAATTCAAATCAAAACTAATATCGAGGCAGAATCAAATAGTAATTGAGAATTAGTTAGGGTCCTCAATTTGGCTACTAATAAAAGGGTCTAATGAGTATATTTTACCTTTTGGGATGTGGGTTATCGGATATAAAGATTAAAGACTCGATTGAAATGTTAAAGTACAAAAATATATAAGGCTATGCTTTGCATGCACGTGCTTGCAGGGCGCAAAAGGCACAGCTACGTTAGATGCAGGGCACTACGCTACTATCCTGCATTGCATGGGGCATGAGGCATGCACCTTTTATAACACTGCATCCACATTTTCCCTGATATTTTCTTTCCTTTCTCGCCTATTTAATTTAACTTATTTGTTCTTCATTTCGGCAATTTAACAAACTTTTCTAGTACTATTTTATGAAAGCTAATTTTTTAATAAGAACCCACATAATTATTTTCTTAGTAATCACAGCCTGGGTGATATTTGTGCATGACAGTCCGAGAAGAAAAAAACGTAAAGCTCAGTTTGCAGAGTCTAAAAAGAAGAAATCTATGGAAAGGATAGAGCGGAAGATGGCGGCGGTGGCAAGGGAAAAAGCTTGGGCTGAATGATTAAAAGAACTGCAGAAGCTCGAAGAAGAGAAAAAGGCTGCTATGGCTTGAGAATGACAGAGGAGCTTTGAAGTGGTAAACATTACATTCTAGTGCTAATTTATAAAGTATACAGTGAGTCTTAATGTAGGGAAGAAAGATCCTCGCTCAATGTAGTAAGAAAGTTCCTCTCAAATTTCAATCTCATACTATTATTGATTATACTCCACTAAGTGTAAATGCTTGCCCAAATGTCCATTATGAGGGGTCTTGGCTTGTCCCTAGACACAGCATTCATAAATTCATACTGTTTTAACCAAGCTGTCTTACCGCCATAGGTCATTAAGTTGCCACAGAAAAGGGAAAAATGGGTTGGTTCTCTAGTGAGATGCAATTTTATGTCCATCTGCAAGAAGAAAGAACCGACAGAGTTTCCCAATAGTATTTAACTACATCTGCTTAAATTTAGTTGCCATGAACATTAATTTCCCTTGATTTAGGAAATTTGTTAGGTT
>BQKN01066468.1:100654-118084 GCA_022839385.1 Asparagus kiusianus
CCCCCTCTTTACACTCTGTCCTGTTGCTTATTCTTTTATTTGTTTGGTTCATGCAGTATTTTCACTGAGAATCAGGACCCTTGGAAAGAGCCTATTTGGATGAATTTTGATGTTCAGCATGGCCGTTTCTTGTAAGCTCAGTGATTCTAATTTTGCTTCCTGTCTGATACGGAACAGATAAAGAGGGAGTCCTGTTTGTGCTTAATTTGGTTCTAATGTTTATTCATGCATTTTGGTCATTTGGCGCTTTTTAGAAGTTGGATATCTTTCAAGCAGTTTATGATGTAATAGTGCAAGACGCTGCCCTACCTTTTTCGTTGGATAATCACCTGATTTGCTTCTGATAGTTGTAAAATAAGGAAACAGTCCTGGCTGTGCAATTTTCTTGTTTGGAATCTTGGAATGTTGTCTACAAAAATGCAATAGATAATTTGCACGTAGCAAACCTTAAGCAATATGGATGTGCTTTCCTCGACTACTGACTTGTGGAGATAATAAAAGCATAAGTTGCCCAGAATGTATAATGTATAATGTTGGAGACACAATTCATCGTTGTGATTAACATCAAAGTTGATCATGCGCGTATTAGTCAATTGAAAGAGTGCACAATTTTTTGATTTATTATTGCTCCTGTAAAATATTTTAGGATAAGATTGTTTCTTTGCTCCATCTTTAGGTTTATTTTTTAACCCTTCCCTAACTTGTCTTAATGTTTTGCTCGAAGCTCGGTTGTTAGTTCTATGACCTTTTATCATTTTGTATTATTAGGATGTCTTTTTCCTTGTGATTTCCTCTCCTTCAAAACTAGTCAAGATATCATAGTTTTACAAGCCAAAAAATATAGTATGAAGTTCTTATTAGCAAATTTTTTAAAGATAATAGTTTTTATTTATTCCGATAAACTGAGGAGAAGGGATTGCGTAATTTTCATTTATGCAGATAAACCTTCATGAGAAAATTTTTAAACTTGAAATCTTTTCATTTAGATAATTGAGAAAGAAATGATTTTGGGTAATTTACAGTAAGAATTATAATGTAATATATGTCACTAAAAATATTTAGAATATTTTTTGTTTATATTGAGAAATCGAGAAAGTTTTTTGGGTGTAAAGTTCTAGTACGAGATATCATATGATCATGGAACAATTTTTGAAATAATTTTTGTTGATCATTTAAATAATTGGGAATAAATGGTCGGCAATTCTAAACTGACAAAGATTTAGCATCAAAACGTAGTACCAGAAAATCTGCTCAAAATTTTTCGAGGCATCCATATAAATTAAGAAGGACGCACCTTTTGGAATTATTAGAAGGGCTACCATAGAGAGTTGATTAGCTTTTAGGTAGGCGTAATTAGAGAGTAAGCTTTGAAGGAGGGCTTCTCTTAATAATTCAGAAGCGTAAAACATTAACAAAAGTTAAAGAGAGGGATACAAAAATTTTAAATTTAAGAGCAACGATGCCATATAACACTTTCCTGCTAGGAAAAAAAAAGGGATATATTTGATAAGAAGTTTTATCTTTTTGTCTAAGCGAGAATGAACATTGTTGTAATGTTTGAGTTGGTGTACCATTAGCTTAATATTCTTAAACTTTATCACGAGTTGATAACATACCAATAGAATATCATCAAAAATGTCCACGCACTTCTCCTTTTCTCCACTTCATTGGAGCATCGATTAATTTACCTGGAATTTTGCTTCTGTGTTTCTCTTTGCACTTTCTTGTGCCGAAATGAACTGGTGCCAAGTGCAACTGTGCAAGTGATCGTATACCCTCATGCCAGAAGACATAAATATGAAACTGGAAACTTGTAAACGGAATGTATTCAATTATATAATTTACAAACCGCAATCTTTGCTTGCAAGAAGAACATAATTCTAATCACAATTCTGCTCATACACAAAACCATGCCATGGAAATATAACACAGTGGATAGTGGCATTATGAACAAGAATGGTAGCTAGTAAAGCTGGTCCCTCCTGTCGCGCCACCTCCTCCACCTGTAGTAGGGTAAAAAAAAACACAAAACAGTTATCACCGAATCGCTATCTAACCGTTTGGTGTTGGATGATATATAGTCTGGAATCGACATTATTTTGCTATGGAGATTGCATACTTTTAATCTCCATGTTTGAATTTTTTTTTATTGTACAACTTGATATTTGTATCCGATAGCCTGTCCATAAAATATGCCAGTGACTATTACATCTTTGTCTAGCATTTGCTTCATTTTTATTGTACGTATTTAAATGCGTTATACTGAACTATTAGTTTAAAGTATCTGTAGGATCTAAAATTGGTTATACTCAGTAAGAGCATGATGTTTCATTACTAAGTTTCTTGTGTGCATAGTGTATGATTCATCATCTAAAATTGGTGCCGTTATAGTTGTCCGCAGGTTGATTAAAGGTTTCTTTTCCATGCATCAAAACCTGCTGTATTCCGATTTAAATTAATCTGTTTTGACACTAATCAAGAGCATGTAACTTGACAAATATTTATTTGGTGTTCTTGGCGATCTCTTGGGTGGGTGAACTAGGTGTTTCTGGGTATGGGTTGCAGGATGGGTCTTTTTTCATTTTTAGGTTGATTGGGATGTTTTTTTTCCTTTTGTTTTTGGTTTTGAAGATCCTACTAGTAGTAGTTGCCAAATAGGATGGTTATGTGCCCAGAAACAAAGCAAAATTAGTAGGAACAGGAAGTTGAAGCTGAATTAGTCGTACCAGTAATAATCCCATCGAGGATTGACTTTGGACATGTGGTTGTGCCCGTAAGGATAATCTGACTCATGCCTCTGTGCATTCCGGAAAGCACAACATCCAATGGAATATACCCCGATGAGGAAAATGAGGACGACGACATTGAGAATCGACAGCTTGTGCCAGTCCATCCTCACTTGCTCTAGAACTCCCGCCTTGCATGAGTCACAACCGTAGCATAGAATAGTTGCATCGTTGTTCCATCTATAGCAGTCTTCATCCTGTGTCGTGGCCATTGGCATGGTTGTGCCATATGTGCATGATGTAGGAGGCTTGCAGCAACCTGACTGTAAGTGTAGTGGATTGAGTCATTGCAGAAAACTAAGATTGGGTATAGAGTATTTGACACTGGAAATTACTGATTAGATAAAGGGTTAATTTCGCCGTGAAATGTTTTCATGATACTCTTCCGTGGAATCAGTACTCATTAGATAAACTATGTCCGAGTTACAGTATTTTTTTGGGTTACTGATAGATTTTTGTTTTTGTTTTTGGATGAGGTACTTGAGGGAATTTCTGAAAGACCCTAGAGCTGATTTAAATAACAAACCGACGACAATGTCTCAATTGTACTGTAAGTTTGTTCTTTTGTGCAAGATGGTCATAGCAGATTGTACACCATAAACATCTTTTTCTTGAACTCTTGTCCAATTTCTTCAGATGAGCAGTCATTAGTAAGTGGTTTTGTAAATTTTGTAACGTAATCCACCATATATAGCCGAAACGTGGATACTTGACACCAATGTCCTCTATCTATCGAGATTTTGTTTTCGGGCCCTCGTTGGTTATGATGGAGTATTACACTTGTATGGAGCTGCTAAACTTCCAGTAGTAGCTATGTTTCGCTTGGCTACAGGGCACCGGTAATTCCAGTGTTTGTCTTAAGCGGCGAGTTTAACTTTGCAAAAACCGTCTAAAATAGTCGTTTAGACGCGATTGAGCTTGACTAAATATTATGTATGTGATGTATAATTGAGACAGAAGCTATTGCTCTATCTTCAATAACAAAATCTACACGGACATCTTACTGGTGACCTTGGATTCAGCTTGGTAAATAGTTTAGATTCAGGCTATTAATATAATCTCATGGTAATTACCAGTTACAGGCGTTTTTAAAGAGTCTTAACTATAACTGAATACCTAGACATCTAATAAGCTTCCAGACAGTAAGATTACCTAAGGAAGGCACTGTAGATAATTAAGAACTTCATTCAAAACACCCTGAATTACCTTGGAACTAGTTGATCATCAATCATAAATATTACTAATAAATCTAGTAATTAACTATTCTAAGGAATCAAACCTGAATAGGAGTAAGGTCTCTCTGCAGGTAATCCAGCGGGGTCCATGAGGCGATCTGCGCGCACGCCTTGGATCCCACGACGCAAGACCTCGCCGCCCTCCAGTACCTGTCCTCCGATATCCTCTTCCTCAGCCACCCGGAATAATCCTCCAGCTTATACTCTTTATACACTCTTCCTGCCACCTGAGTCCCGCCTCCGCCACCGGTAACAGCAAATCCAAAGACGGTGACACAAAGAAGCGCAGCAATGAGCAGTAGCATGACGAAGAGATAGAACCAAAGAGCACAAGCAACATTGAAGCAGCCACCGACAAATCCAGCGAGGGAAACAAGGAGGATGACGAAGCCGAGGATTAGGAGGGGAGTTTGCAGCGTGGACTCGCAGGTGGCGGAGCTCCGAGCAAACCAGAGGGCCCCGCCGATGATGGGGATGGAGGCGAGGAGGCTCAGCAGGTTCAGGTAACCGATGAGAGAGTTGCTGAACCTGTGCATGTTTTTGGTTTTGCGTTTTCGGATTCTTTGCTTTCTTGATTTCTTTGAGCTTGGTTTCTTTGGTGTGGGAGAAATGTTCTCTCTGCTTTGGTTTGCTTTGTTTGATTTCTTCCACTCATGGGGGCTAAAGTGGAGAGATGCTTTTTGAATTTATTTGGCATTTTTCTTCTTTTGCTTCTTTTGGAGAGATTTGCTTTAGGGACATTTTGACAGACATAAGGAACCTTTAAATTTATCATGTTCATGTGTAGCGCCTTTTGTGTCTGTGCTCTATAATTAGTTTCTGTAAATGTGTAGAGCCAAGCAGTGTTCGTGATTTCGTCAAATAAATCTATCAATGATGAATTAGGTGGGATTTCGTCAAATAAATCTATAAATGAAGCAAATTGATTGCCACGGGTTTTCTTTTAGCATTTCTTTAATTCTAACAATTGCAATCTTTTTCCACTGAATTTCAAAAATTGCACTGCTTGTCGTTTACATTTTGACAAATTATTGCTTCTTTCTCCATTCCTGGATGTAAATTTTGGATTCTTTTATTTTGTATTAAAAAGTGCAATTGTTGACTCCTGCATGTTTTGCCACTTTATCCTTGTTCTATAAATTATTTGGAATTTCAGAGTATTGTGTCTAGTTACTTATAATTGACTCTTTCCCTTTGTATCTATGTTCAATTCATGCATATGTAATAATGGGGTTAGTCAACAGTAATGCTGGTGAACAAACTTTTCATTGGGTGCTTCTTTTGTCCAGATTGCTTTACATACAGGTAATATTATTAGGTTTTTTTTAAAGATATTAGTCCCTTAAATTTGAGGTATTTTGTATTTTGATATTAGTCCCTGAAATCTGAGTATTTTGATATTAGTCCCTCAAATTACTTTAAGTTGTTGATATTGGTCCGTCAAATTAGTGGATGTTAAATCTATAGAGGAATATTCTGTTATCTACAACTATTGCATTTATGGGACTATATATTATGCCCCTCACCAAATTAAAATTCATCACCGCATAATTAAACTCTAATCAAATTAAACTTCGTCATTGCATAATTAAACACTAATCAAGATTAAACCCTAATTGATCCCCAAATTTACTACAAATCCCAAATCTTTAAACTCTAATCAAAACATGCAATGACATAAATTAGGAAATCCACATTTTCACAAGACCCAAATCTTTAAATTCTAATCAAATTTACTACAAATCCCATATATTTAAACTCTAATCAACTGTCATGCATACACATTTTCACAATGGCATTAATTAAACATCAAATAAATAGAGAAAATCATACAATAACAAGAGAATAAAACTCATTATAAACCTAATTGAACAAGGAAATATCAGGAAAAAACATCTACTGCAAATTTGCCCAAATTTAGGGCTAAATTGATCATTACATAATATTCACAAAAAATCACAAAATTTTTAACCCTAAACACAACAATTAAAAACCTAAAAAGAAGATGATTGAAAACCCTTAAAAAATCCAAAGAAATTAAAGGAAGAATTTTAGGGAGGGTTTTTTAACATAAAACCTAACAGAAGGATTAATATCAACAACTTAAGGCAATTTGAGGGACTAGTATCAAAATACTCACATTTGAGGGACTAATATCAATACAGCTCATATGTAAGGGACTAATATCTAAAAAAAACCATTATTATTATCATGGAGACGCGTCGGCTTTTTTTATATGGTCCAACTTGCCCTTTCTTTGCCAAAGCATCCGCAGTTTCGGATGCTTTGGATCTTTTTCTAAACTGCAGTTTTTCTCTTCCTTTAAAATAAGTGGAGTTGCTTTTATGATAACCAATTGGGTTATGCGTGAATAATTGAGGTGAGCTTTTTTGGTGGATAAGGTTACCAACACTGATTCACACTATGCTATGACTTTTTATTATCATCACTTTGTTATGTGGGGAAGGGCTCTGCTAGCGTTACCTAAGTGAACTATCTTCAGTATGAAGCATTTCTCCTGTTTCTAAGGTAGAAATGAAGCATGTTACGAAAAAAAAAAGGTCTTTACTTCGAGTCTAAGAGTTGAGAAAGAGGAATGACGCTGGATTAGTGTGAACCCTGCACTGTTATCGTGTAGATTAATTGTGTGATGTAACATTATGTATGATGTCATCAAGGGGATAGAACTTGGATACAAAATAACATGGTTTGTTTTTTTTGCAGATTTCCATATCAAGATGCAGATTCGTATACGACATCTTATATCCGGTAGGATGGGATATGAGCATCTCTTTCGATTGTTAGGAAGACACGAAGACACGTACATGAATAACGATAAAAGTTGTGACGTCCTCATTTTAGTCCCACATAGACTAGTGTGAAGAAATATTAGTGGTTTAAATAGAGAAAAGCCAAAGATCCAAGAACAACTAGTGCTAGCATTTTGGCGGTAGATTTAAGTTAACATCGAGTTGTTCTTGGTGGGTCCCATGGCTTGCACGCATCAACGGGTTCGTGGGCTCGGGGCGTGACAAAAGTAAAGTATCGAGGCCCGCATCTGGATGTCATGATATATGTACTTTAGAATTGACCTTAGGTGTTAATTAGGTGTTAATGGATCTAGAGACTTGAGTTTAGTTATTTTTGAAAGATATATTGAACACATTGGTGAACCCTATTCGGGAAATTTCACTTTATTTAAACAAATAAATATTGTATCACAGTATCAAATGACACGTGTATATTTTTAAATCTTATTTGTTTTTGTCATGTCTGTTCTATATCCATATATGTTATCTCTTATCTGACATGTATTTGTATTCAATTTTGACGTACATGAACTTTGAGTTTTGTTTATCGAACGATGTTCATATTCTTTTTTATATCCGTCACCAGTAAGAGGATATCGATATGGTAAGTATCATCTCAATCCATATGCAACACATTTCTCTGGAATGTAACAATTTAAGTTTCTAAGTCAAGTTGATTGTTCACATCTTGTGAGGCTGCCAGCACGAGCGAGTCTAAAGCTAGCTTTCTCACAAGCAGTTTCTCATGACTTTGTTCTCATTCATTTCACATAATAAAGCCATGTCCCACATGAGTTACTGCTATCAAAATCTTTTCTGTAGTCAATCTAACAAAACCACGTTTTCAGGTAAATAATACTAATTAAATTTTGTTCATATTAGTGCAGGACTTTATTTTTTCCGCCCATTGACTTTTCCTTTTGTAATGGTTTCAAAGATAATATATTTCAAATTCATAATCACCGGTTAAATTATCAAAAAGTTCATTTGGCACAATCTTTTATCTGGCTTTTTCTTTTTCTTTTCCTAATGCTAATTAATAACTGGACTCCATACAAAGTACTAACTGATAACATCAAATAATATATGTACTGCTATTTTGTCTGTTCAGACCAACTTATGGAACAATTTTAAAATTATGACACGAAGGTGCAAACTTATTCCTGATAATGTTTCAGATGCCTTCCCCCCTCCTACTTTAAGTCACTGCCCACTGATGCTCTTGCAAATTTATATCCATAAAGGCAATATTCTCCAAAGTTGAATCAATTTAGGTCCTTAGAAATTCCGTCACAAGTAGTTAGCAAATTGATATGATCTATAAAACCATTACAAATCTCCCTTCTGGCATAATACCCTTCTATAGTATTGGAGGGGGACGATAAACTCAAAGCAACTTGATACCTTGATAGTAGCCCATAACCTCTTAATTTTATTTGCCCTATTTTGCCTTCTCTTCTTCTGTATCATGTATCCATTCTCTATAGTCAATAAGTTCCTCTAACACCTTATATTAGCATACCTGGTCCTAATGCAGGCCAAATTCTACCCTAAACCTAACTTGGACAAGCAGAAATATGATTCAAACTATAATCGATTTTGTTTTGACAAATTCCCCAGGATAAGATTATATCAATCACACGAGAGCACGGAAAATATCAAGAACACACGAACATAAAGATAGGCGTGGTTTGGCTTGTAGCATACGTCCAAGGGTGAAGAAGGAGAAAAGATTTATTAATTGTGAGGAGTACAAAGTGGATCTCTCAATCTCTAAATCCCAAATAACACCCCGAAAAGCCTTAATACAAAACCTCTCAAACCAAGGAACAAAAAAGAGCTAAATCAAATACTTAAAAAGCTTCAAAGAGAGAACCATGTTCTCTGTTAATATGTGGTGCCCAAAATTGATGTATGTAGGCGAAAGATGTTTCTACATCTTTTATATTGCTGCTGCTAGCCAGAGTCCCAACACATAGAAGCCTATGCTTGCAAAGATATGATGCTACTAGAATTAATTCTTTGAATTGTCATATCTTTAGCCAACTAAAATTCATATCCTAATAGTAATAGGATTTGAACTAGATATCTAATTATTCAACACCATTTAGTACCTAAACAGCACTTTGCTTCAACATGCTCACGGGCAAAGTTCCAAACTTCAAGAGACACTTAGATTGGGATATTTGAGCCACACCAACAAATCTCCACCTTGACTCAAATATGTAAAAAATTCCTCACTTCAAAAATAAGCTTAACTTACTCCACCTTCTCCAATAACCCCGTAGGGCATCTAAGTGCGACACATATAGATTAAGTTCAAGCCCAGCTTGAACTTGCTAACTGAAAAAGACCTCCTCAACAAATTGAACTGTCTGCACGACGACCGTAAATATTAGTGGAATTCATCACCAAGAGTAGCTCTTGAATAGCTAAAGGGCACAAAATTGTCAACCGATAGTACATAAGCTACGATATCTTCATATCTTCACGGTGGTCGGATATCTCGTCTAGACCGATCTCTAGCAATAGTGTATTCCCGCTCTTCCTGTAGTTGCTGAGGTGCTTTATCTACTTAAACGTGATCTGGCTGCTGAACTCCCGTAGTCTTATCTTGCTGAAGAGCTGAATCATGAATTTCTAATTCCACCTCATGTCCTGTAGTGCGTGCCTTATCAACAACTGAAACCGATGACTGTTTCTGGTGGAACATAGCAGATTCATCAAAAGTAACACCACGACTAATAATAATCTTAGGAGACGTCGGATCAGGACACCACAACTTAAAACCCTTAACACCCGATGCATCACCTAGGAATATGCACCTCTTCACTCGCGACTCAAGTTTCCCTTGACTAATATGCGCATATGTATGACAACCAAATATTCTAAGATTAGAATAATCCGCAGGCTTATCGGACCAAATACCCTCTGGAGTTTTATAACTAATAGAAGTAGATGACGACCGATTCACTAAGTAACAAGCCGTATTCACTGCTTCTGCCTAGTATTCCTTACCTAAACCTGCATTGAACATCATACAATGAGTTTTCTTTAATAGGGTTTTGTTCATACGTTCTGCCACTCTATTCTGTTGAGGCGTGCGAGGGACTATACGATGTCTAACGATTCTCTCCTTACAGAACTCATTAAATTCTCCTCCATAAAACTCAAGACCATTATCAGTTCTAAGCCTCTTAATCAGCCTCCCAGAGTGCTTCTCAATCAAAGACTTCCAATGCTTGAAAGTCACAAACACCTCATATTTATGTCTCAAAAAGTAGACTCAAATCTTCCTGGAGTAGTCATCAATGAAGGTCGATAAATATCTGGAACTACCATCATTCGAGGAAACTTGAGAAGGTTCCCAAAGATCTGAATGGATATAATCTAAAGTACCTTTAGTCTGATGCACTGCCGTACTGAAGCTGACTCTTTTCTGCTTTTCAAAGATGCAATACTTGCAGAATCCTAGTTTTCATGTACTCTGTCCATATAATAGACCCTTCTTGCTCAACTCAGCCAATCCACACTCACTCATATGACCAAGTCTCATATGCCCTAATCTGAAAGTATTAACTCCTGATATTGACGATGCAACTGTAGTCGAACCGGTAACGGTAGAACCCTACAAAATATACAAGCTGCCGATCTTTTTTCTTTTCATAACCACAAGAGAGCCTTTTGTAATCCTAAGAACTCCACCTTCACCTAAAAAATTACACCCAATGCTATCAAGAGTGCCCAAAGAGATGAGATTCTTCCTTAAATCTGGAACATGCCTAACATTAGTCAAAGTCCTGATGACTCCATCATGCATCTTCATCTGAATTGTGCATTTCCCAATAGTCTTGCATGAGGTGTTATTCCCCATAAGAATAGTTCCACCATCAATAGCTTCATAAGTGGTAAACCAGTCCCGATTAGGACACATATGATAGGAACAACCCGAATACAAAATCCAATCATTCTTGCTCCTGTTTATATCATCTATAGCCAAAAAAATCACAGCTTGAGTAATATCAACTTCAGCGGAGTTCTCCTTTGATTTTCCTTCATACTCTTCTTGTTTATTTTTGTTCTTCAATCTGTAACAATCAGTCTTGATATGCCCTTTCTTCTTACAATATCTACAAGTCAGATTACTATGCTTCGACTTATACCTGTTACCTCCAAAGCCCCTTTCTTTCGATCTTCCTCGAACAAACACGCCATCAACTTTATCGTCACTTTCACTTATGGTTAACTCTTTATCGATCTTCTCCTTATTCAACAAGTTATCTTTGACGTCCTTGATACTAATATAATCTCGATTGTAAATCATAGTATCCCTGAAGTGCTTGTAGGAAGGCGACAAAGAACACAATAACACTAGGGCTTGACCTTCATCATCGATCTTAACATCAATCTTACTCAAATCTATAATCATAGAATTAAATTCACCAATATGAGATTTGATGGGTGTTCCTTCCGATTCCGAAGTGTGTACAAACGCTGCTTCAAGAGGAGGTGATTAGTGAGCGACTTCGTCAAATACAAATCCTTTAATTTAGACTACAAATCAGCGGCTGTTTTGTCCATGAGAACTTCTTGCAAAACTTTATTTTTTAAACATAACTGGATCGTTGTGAGGGCTCTATCATCCAACTCGTTCCAATCTTCCTTCGTCATAGTAGCAGGTTTCGTCGAATTCTCGAACAAAGCCTTCTTCAATCCACTCTGTGTCAACATGGCGATCATCCTAACTTGCCAAAGGCTGAAACTGATATTGCCGTCAAACTTTTTGATATCCCACTTCATAGTAGTTGTCATCATCTTCTCGTCCGATCGATAGCTGAGGGCTCTGATACCAATTTGTTATGACAAACTCTCTAGGATAAGCTAATATCAATCACACAAGAGCACGAAAAATATTAATAACACACGAACACAAAGATATACGTGGTTCGGCTTGTAGCCTACGTCCACAGGCGAAGGAGGAGAAAAACTTTTCTAATTGTGAGTAGTACAAAGTGGATCTCTCAATCTCTCAATCCCAAATAACACCCTGAAAAGCCTTAATACAAAATCTCTCAAACCAAGTAACAAAAGAGAGCTAAATCAAATACTTAAAAGGCTTCAAAGAGAGAACCCTGTTCTCTGTTAATATGTGGTGCCCAAAATTAATGTATGTAGGCGAAAGATGCTTTCTACATCTTTTATATTGTTGCTGCTAGCCAGAGTCCCCAACACATAGATGTCTATGCTTGCAAGGATAGGATGCTACTAGAATTTCTTTGAATTGTCATATCTTTAGCCAACTAAAATTCATATCCCTATTAGTAATAGGATTTGAACTAGATATCCAATTCAACACCAATTAGTACCTAAACAGCACTTTGCTTCAACATGCTCACAGGCAAAGTTCCAAACTTCAAGAGAAACTTAGATTGAGATATTTGAGTCACACCAACAGATTTAGTAGGCAAAACGAGAAAAATTGACCAGCGTGATACTGTGGTATTATTGTGAAGACAACAAAAAAATAGTTTAAATATTTGATTTAAAAACACACCGTACTTGACCACTTGGAAAAAAATGTGTAAATTAATAGCAAAAAATAATAATTTACACTGTATATTGAACTACGGAAATACAAAATTGATTTAAAAATAATTTGATTGGGTATTTCGTTCTAAGGGTAGTTTTGAAAATGAGTGGATTTAAAATAAATAGGCATAAAACTTGGGTTTATAGGCAAAATATCTTTTTTAGAGATTGGGTGGTTTATAAATAAATGAGGATAATATTCTAGGTCTATAGGCTAAGAGTCAATATCTATATGATTACTGTGATAAAACCCAAAAAATAATCTAAGCATTTGATGCAAAAATACATTGTGTTCTATATGTTATTTAGAAGAAAAATATATGAAGCTTATAACAAAATATAGAAGTTCACAATGTATGCCAAACTACTAAAATATAAAACGAGTTTAAGATTATTTCAAATGAGTATTTCGGGTCTCTGAGCGAAGTTGGAAGTATGGTGGTTTTAAAATTAAATGAAGGTAAGACTCAGGCATATAGGCAGACGATCCTTTTAGGAAGTCGGATAATTTAAAAGTAAATAGGGGTAAAATTTGAATTTATGTGCAATTAGCATGGAAAATGCAAAAAAAAAAAGGGTTTAAAAGTATATCATATATTTAGCCGCTTACAACAAAAAAATTGTAGATTAAAGCAAAATATAACAACTTAACTGTATAAGAAATTGCTGGATTATAGAGCAAGTTTATAAATAATTCAACAAACACTAGTAGAAAAACCCACATTCTAGACGGAATATCCTAGACGGAAATTTTTCCGTCTAGTTTGTATTAAAATAGACGGAAAATTTCCGTCTAGAATATTCCGTCTAGAAAAAAATATTCTAGACGGAAATTTCCGTCTAGAATAACAAAGTAGACGGTTTTAATATTTTTTTTATTTTTTTTAATTATAATGAGCATCCTAGACGGAAATATCCGTCTAGGAAACATCCTAGACGGGAAATTTCCGTCTAGGATGGTGGGTACCCTTCCCCCCAAAATTTCACCCCCAATTTTCGTTTCCCCGCCTAAATTCTTTAACTCAGAAATAAAATCCCAAATCGCTACCTTTCATCCCCAAATTTCTCCCCCTCCCTCTTCATCCACTACCAGTTCCCCTTCTCCTCCGCAGCCTCCTCTCCCTTTCCCTCTCCCGGCCCCACCCAGGCCCAACCCCCTCGACCGCATCCTCGTCGCCAGGGCCCACTCCCCGCCGACCTCCTCTCCCTCCTCCCCCGTGCCGAGTCCTCCTCCCTCCTCGGCTCCGCTAAGCTCGTCGTCGTCGACTCGATCGCCGCGCTGTTCCTGTCGGAGTTCGACAGCTGCGCGGGGACCTGAAGCGGAGGTCGGAATTCGGCAGCACCGCGCTGTTCATAGTCTTCCAAAAGTTTGTTTTTCTTGCTCCCAACCAAGTCTTCCTATTTTATCTTGTGGCTAAATTCCTTAAGCTAATTATAGGCCAATGATTAAATGATTAATAATGACAATCATATGTCTGAAGATCATCTGTATTGACGAATTCTAATCTTCTCTAATGAGAATTTGATTAATATTTTTCTACTCTTTCGCTCCTATCTGATGACCATCACTTTTTCCTTCAAAATAACATTCTATAAAAGAAACAAACTTTTATATAGAATTTTAATTAATATTTCTTTTTAGGATTTGGGTATTTCTTTGTAAATTTATGTATTCTATGTTTATTTGAGTGAACTTTCATTTGCTTCTACAAGGAATTTATATTGGATAACTGGTTTGCGTATGAGTGAGCTTAGATGTTCAAGGATTGAGTTGATTTTTACAATTTATATGAATTAAGTGGGGACTGCAGAAAATATTATTGGTTTGCTTCCTGGTTGTAATTTTATTTGACAGATCACATGTAGCACACTTTCTGTTCGACAATATGCATCAATGAAACAGAAACTTGATGTTATCCTCAATGAACACATTAACATGGATCATTTTGACAGTCCAAACTTAGTACTTATTTAGCAAGTAACCTTATATGGTTTTCCAGTAATTCAAACAATATTTCATGTCTTGCTTTTAATTTTCTTCTTTTTTACTTGATTATTCATTTGGAAATGTTTGGTGAAATTCATTTGGAAAGTATGAAAGAGAAATGCAATTGTCTTCATCTTGATTCATGGAGTAGAGAAGACACAAAGTTAAAGTTCTGAATTATTTGTTTGTTAGAGTACATTGTTTAGGCAGAACAATTGGAATTAATAACTAGCTCCTTTTGGTGATGTCAGTACCTCATTTGAGGTTGGTATATTCTCATGTTCTTTTGAGTTGCATGTCATATATTTCTTGCTTTTTTGTTGGAACGGCAACCAGACTGCTCGTTCTTGTTTGATGAAAGTGTAATCTCCTTTTTCGTTGTTGGTGGCTTAATTCTGGAGGCATATACTGATTTGCTGCTTTTTTTAGTATTAGCTTAATATTATTGATTCAGACATACAAACTTATTTTTAAATTCTTTTGATGCGAATGATATTCTCTCTTGATTTACATGGCAACTTCATGTTAGTAAGCCTGTTGCTGATTGTTTTCAGATTATGCTCTCCTGATTTTTTTGACATCTTTGCAGGTTCAAGATGAAGGACACACTAAGGTCAGAAGATCTTTGACACCATCAACAATGCAATTAGCCTTACAGTATATGCCATGTATTTGCAGGTTCATCGTACTGAATTTTAATCTTGGGTTCTTGTATAGTCCATGTATTTGATCTCAAACCCGCACGGGACTGCAAAGCTCTACGAATTTGTCGTCATCTTTGGAGTTTTCATGCTGGTTCTAGCTCAAATACCCTCGTTCCACTCATTGAGGCACATCAACCTCATTTCACTTATCCTGTCACTAGTAGAAAAAGACCAGGAAATTTTCCTACTCTCAACATACTTTCACTTGTTTTTCTTAACCTTGAAGTGTGCTATCTTGTGCTATAGATAATCCTTGCCTTCCTATCATGCTTTTCTTTCTCCGCTTTATCTCTTTGAGATTGGTATCTTGTAGACTGAAAAAAAGCAATGATTCTTTCTGACACTTGTACCCCGCAATGTCATTTTTTTAACATACTACCCCTATAGTTTTTTACAGACAGACCCCCTTGGTTAAATTCTTCTGACACATGTACCCTGGGAGAAATTTTGGAAGATATTGCCTACATGAAATTTGTGAGTCTAACTGTGGGGAAAAGAATAGAAAATAATTTCATTCAGGGGGTCCAACTGCAAAAATAAATCTACTGGGATAGTAAGTTCAAAGCAGGGATAATTCAGGGGATCATGTGCAATTAACCCTTTTTGTAAAGACTCTAAGGAAGTTCACAAGTTATACTTACCTTTGACTCTATTTTCATGTTTAAAGGTGTGGCAGGATATTATGGTATGGAAGAATAGGCTTGGGCTTAATATTAAACCTCTATTCCACTAAATAAGCGTGCTGGGAGCTTGTATACTTCAGTTCTTCGCCTCTGTACACTTGTATGTTGTTGAAGCTTTTACTCATGAGTTAGTAACTTAATTAATGTTAAACCTCTATTCCACTAAATAACTTATCTTCTTTATGGGAAAATCAGGAATCTCGAAGCGTTGGAATCTTTTGGGAGAAAATCTACCTCTCTTGAGAATTTCAGATCCTATTAATCTACAAATGAAACAGGTGATCATTCTTGTTCAGGTCGTTATTTACTTGTATTCTTTGGCAGTATTGTAATACGACTAAAAATCTTGAGGCATTTGAGTTCAAAAATTTGCCTTGGTAGATACATGCGATCATTCTGACAAAGGCGAGGAAGATGTTGAAGAGGAAGAGGCAAGGAAGAATAGGCTTGGGCTTAATAAGAAGAGTGGTGATGATGATGAGTTGATTGCGAAGGGAAAATCCTATGTGAATTCATATAAATAATTGATGTAAAAGTTTGTGAACAATTTTTTTCTAGTATTTTGGTGAATGTATTATTTGAATATAATGGGATTTGATATTGGAATATAATTATATTGTGTTGGATATGAATATAATTTCTTTTTGATCAATATTATGTACATGCATCCCAAGTAGATTCTGCAAAAAAAAAAAAAAAACTGTAGCAAAGTATCCTAGACGGAAATTCCGTCTAGGATACTGAAATTCCGTCTAGAATACCTTTTTTTTAATAAAAAAATTAAAAAAATTAAAAACATAAATTTCCGTCTAGAATGAGTATTCTAGACGGAAATTTCCGTCTAGAATTCTCATTCTAGACGGAAATTTTTTCCGTCTAGGATAAATTATTCTAGACGGAATTTCCGTCTAGAATAATCCGTCTAGGATGTATTCTAGACGGTTTTTTATTCCGTTTAGAATATTCCGTCTAGGATGTATTCTAGACGGAATTTCCGTCTAGAATACTGTATCCTAGACGGAAACATTCCAAACGGCTATTCTAGACGGAATTCCGTCTAGGATACTCATCCTAGACGGAATTCTGTGCATCCTAGACGGAATTTTCCGTCTAGGATGCCTAATTTTTTAGCAGTGAAAGTATTTTGGGTCTAAGGGTGATTTTTGAAGTAGGTAGATATAAAATAAATGAGGTAAAACTTTGGATTCAATTAGAGGGAAAAAAAAGATCCTTTTAGGCTTAGATCGCTTTAAAAATAAATGATGGCAAAACTTAGGGCTGGGGGGGGGATCTACAGTTCACTCTGTTACTATGGTCTTAAGCATTTAGTTTGCATCACATATCTAATCACTTACAAAGAAATATAGCAAATTAAAGTGAAATATAGCAATTTAAAGCATATGTCAAACTATTAGAATACAAAGTGAGTTCAAACATATATTGTTGTAGTACTTTGAGTCTAAGAGTGCCTTTGAAAGTGAGTTTCAAAATAAAGAGAGCTAAAACTTTCAGTTTATAGGTTAAACCCCCTTTTTGAAAGTGAGTGGATTTAAAAATAAATTTGAATAATCTTTTAGATGATGGATAGCGGATTCCTAATCTATTTTGGTAACATGAGGTTATTAGGATTCCTAAT
>BQKN01066468.1:130049-150700 GCA_022839385.1 Asparagus kiusianus
CTTTGCAAGTTCTTCTAAACTCGTCCAGAGTTTTAAAACTTACTTTGTAAGTTCTTCTAAACTCGGTCAGAGTTTTAAGACTTGCCACGTAAGTTCTCCACAGCGTCAAATCGTGAGGAGAAGACCACGTTCCAGTGAATCAAGACGTTCGGATCGTCAACGGAGAGCAAACTCGACGCGATCAATCGAGGGAGGCACTCCATCGCCACCGTGAAGAACCCAGAATTAAACAAAGGGGAGAATCAAATCCATTCTCTTCTCTTTTGTAATCGGAATCCAAATTGTAATCGATTTTGAGAGAATACAAATCAAATTTTCTTTCATTGTCTTTTTACTGCAAATTTCCAACAAACAGTGAAGTAGGAGCTTTGATTTTCAATCTATCAACCGGATCTGATCCACGACAGTCCACGGATATCAACGTCCCCGACACAGGCAAAGATCCCACGCAAACAACATGTGATAAACATATATTGTGTGTTGTTTGAAGGAATTGTAATCCTATATTTTCATTGTGTAAGAGTAAGAAGATCTTATAAAAAGATCGACTTTTTATTTATTTAATTTTATTATAACGGCTAAAGTTATAATAGATTCAATGACAATGAAAATAACAATTTCTGACCCAAACAATCAGTGTTTTCTTTGTTGTGTATATCTATGACTGTATGTTCATTTCATTTTAACGTATCTACTGAAATGATCGAACTGAAAGCTACACATTAATAAGAAGAAAAATCTTACTACAAAATAATAATAATAATAATAATAATAATAAGAAGAAATATGAAAAGAAAAATTAATCTTGTAATGCTTAATTCATCGAAAGATCAACATACATAATGCCTCACGCTGTAAAATATAGTGAGGTCTCTCCATGAAATATTTCGATTAATGGATTTTCCTCAACTCCATCTATATGCTTAGGGGCTGTTTGGTTCGCTATTATAAGGGGTGGAAAACTTAGAAAACCCCTCCACGTCAGATTTTTAGTCCTCCACGTCAGTTTTTTTTGTTTTCGTCCATTTCTTTGTGCCGCTTTGGTTCGCTCGGTTGGAAGAGGGAAAACTCTGCTGAAATCGCCGCCACCTCAGATTTTTTTCCTCTCCGATTTCCTTCCTCAACCGAGTGAAATTGATGAAAACTCTGCCACGTCAGCTTTTTTTCCTTCTCTGCTTTGTTTACAAAAGTTTTTCTTTTTTTTTTCTATGCGAACCAAACACATGAAAAACAAATACATTGGTTTCTCACCATTTTTTATGTGCGAACCAAAGCAAAACAATCTATTTCTTGGAAAAGTTTGAAAAACTCAAAACTTGTATTTTTTTTTACATGGAATTGCATTTCCCTATATCAAGGAAACGAACCAAACAGCCCCTTATACTACATATAAAAAAGGAATGGGGTGCTAAAACTTTTAATTGTCCTTTTTACCCCTTTCAAATTTGATAATTCTAATTTTAGTTTAATTATTTTCTTTAGTTGATTTATCTCAAATATTATTAAATAAGACTTAAATTAAATTAAATTAATTGCAAATCATCATAATGATAATATTTAATTAATTTCATAGATTCTTAAAGATTCCATAACTTATTTAATTAAATGCATATGTTATGGATACAATTAACTAACCACTCTTTCATTTTCTCTTTACATAACCTGTTTTTCATCTCTACACTATAAATAACAACCATCCATTCTCTTAAACCCACCACATCACCTACTAAGCTAAATTCATACGCCAACACAATGGTTTACACAATATGTTATATGGAAAGTTTGTCAAATGTTTTATAGTGTATGTAGCTTGTATATGTATGTGCACGTGCATATATTGGATGATATTTGTCAAATGGTTTGAAGAAGATTATTTTACATGGAGTTAAAGACTATGTCTTATGTTCAATTCATAGCTCTTGATTTGTGTTTTATCTCTTGAATCCTTGGAAAAGAGAAGGATAGTAGATTATAGAAAGATTATTATTTGAAATTTTTGATATTTAAGAGTATGTATACATTTGATTTAGGAACCAAAGATTATTTTATTATGTGCTTTTTTTGGGCTGTGGATTAGGTAAGATTTTTATTGATCTTTTAATAATTAGAAAGAATATATAATCTTATTTTTTTTTGAGTTTATGCAAAGCTATTTATAGATTTTTCCTTGCATGATGTTGTAAAGAGCTTATTGTAATATTTACCATAATTAAATTGTGCTTTTTCTTTTGAATATGGGTTATAAGTTGTGTTTTCTTTGTTCATTAGATGTATTCACGGTTTAATTCTTAACTAGTTACTTGGTTCATATGCACTTTAAGTTCAGATGTGCTATTAAGTTATCCAATACTTTCAATGTTTCTTGTCCTTTTGATTTTCTTACCTCTATTAAGCATTTTTTTTATGTTCTTTCATTAATCATTGTCTTGAATCACAAAACTTTGTTTGTCTTCTTTTTGATTAACCACCAATAAATTCTTTGTTCCTATCAACTTTAGGCTACAAATATTAACTAATAAAACATATTGGCTTTATCTTCTACTCATTGAGTAAATTAGAATACACAAACCTACATATGATATACTTGATTGAATTGCTTAAAATTTTTGATTTCTTATATATATGAAATCCAGACTAATTTATCTTTTGATTGAGATTCTTTAATTTGGATTAAAAAATTGACCTATATCATTCCCATGGACTGAGCTATTCAAACAATATCTTTATATCAGTGGTTATTCTATCTTGCTATTATAACTTTTGTGACTTTGCATCTAATAACAATTTTTACTATTCCATCAAGGTTCTAGACATTTAATATTAAGTTTTTATTTAGTGATCTTTGTAACTTTTGTTCATGATGTATTATAAGTAAATATTTAAGAATCAATAATATAGAATGTATTATTTAAAAGTACGGCACGTGCAACCCACATGTGTGGCATGCTAGTCCAATATAAGTACAGATTTCTCCACTTTTATTGACTGGAGATTGCCCAGAAAAATGCCTAAAGAAAGAATATATGATTGGAAAGAGGAGAGGGCTGTCTTGGGCCTCTCTTCGTTTCTTAGCCCACATCGTCTAATTTGGGCTAAGTCCTGTAGGCATAGGCCTATTCAATAAGAAATGTCTGAAGAGAATCAAAGCTTGTCGAGGGCGATGCAAGGGGACTTCATGTCCTGCTCCTCTAACCGTTACCAACATTAACCCCTTGTATATTTGACTCCATCCTCCAACCTGAAACATGTATAAAAATGACCGAAGGCTGTAAGTAAATAACTAGCAACATACGTTTTAGAGAGCAAAACTATAAAGAAATGTTGATCGTGAAGTTCATATTACCTGCCCATGATCATACCAAGGATGCCAATTTGCAAGAGTTGTGAGGTTCAGCGCGTCGATAGAGTATCTTGTTCCAGTTACAGGAACTACTGAGTCTGCATCTCCACTGCAATTATGATTATACAAACATTAGTCTATGCAGTTATACACCAATTTATTAGTTACCCCTTATGTCACTGACAAAAAACATGCCTGAAGACCCAAATCCTTGTGCCGGCTTCGATAAGCTCTCTGTAAATAGGAAGCATGGATTTTGGAGAATCTCCCCAATTGTTACCGACGGTATCACTGTTCATAAGATCAATAACAATTTGTAAAAGATTTCTCGACAGCGTAAGCTACAGAAAAGATTTCTTGGCACTGTAGGCTACGAATGGAATTGGGAGTTACAATTAATTAGAACTTTGCTAAATAACGAACCTGCATGTCTCCCACGGGTACTTTATTCCTGTAACATTTGCGTGGAGTGCTTTTTGCACTTCAGGACGGTTGTAGTATATTTTTGAGTGGCTCTCAGTGCAGGGATCGTAAGCTCTTACCAACCAAGGCTGTGATAAAAAGGAAATTTTTTTTTTCCTGTCAATAATTTTTGAAGACGTATTTGATCTTCAACTATGTGAATTATATTACAACTTATTTGGCTTGGTGGTACCAACTAAATGTGTGCTTTGTGAACAGAAAGTCATGTTCAGGCTCATTATTTGGCAAGTAGGCCATTAATGACTACAAGCAAGTTGAATCCTGTCATAGAATCTAACAGGATACTTATCGTTTGATCTTAGTAGTTTAGAGCATCTAAACACATAATATTGTACAATTGTACATAAATATATTACTTCACCAAGTTTATCCGCCTAAAACATTGGACATCATACATCTTTTGAGAAACTAAGACACTGATTATTATAAGGGAGCTAACTGCTTTTCAGTAGGATACTGATCATTTGATCTTAGTAATATATAGTATCAAAAAAAATTCATATTATTGCACAAATCAATGCATCAGTTCATGTTAAATCTATTTCTTTCAAAAGCAAAAAAATCATATTATTGCACAAATCAATGTATCAGTTCATGTTAAATCTATTTCTTTCAAAAGCAACCCTCCTAGTTGAATCAAAGCCTGTTACTACCGAATATAAATAAAAAAAACATTAGCTAAATCAATAAACAATTAAAATAAAAATGATGGTCTTCTCCTTAATACTAAAAGAAAAAGAAAAAAAAAGTTTTTCTTTTTGGTTGTTAATAATTGATTCATAATAACTTACATAATGGCCCCTTCGGTTGCCTCTTTGAGACCCAGAATTATTGCACGGTGGGGTGTAAATACTGTAAGGATCAATATGACCCATCTCCTTTTCGGCAATTTCATATACATCATTACACTCATTTGAGGGATGCTGTGATACTTGGGTATCACATTTTATGTTCAGTTGATGGTAAGTGTTGTCAGATATCAATCCATGAGTCCACCAGTACTCAAAAGTTCCCACAAAATCATTATAGTCATCAGTTACAGCATTGCCCACCTGAAAAAAAAAAAAAAGCATTATTGATGAATTGTTCAGACTTTTCAATATTGAGTATGTGAATGAACGAAAGAGGCATATAGAGTACCATAAATCCCTTGAAGTTAATTATGGGTTTCTGAATTCCCTTGTTATTTCTGTAAACGAGCTGGGATAGTTGTGGAACGTAATGTCCTGAAATGCAAATAGAGGGATGAAATGTGAAACAAATGAAAGAGTACAAAATATTCAAAAGAAGAATAAAGAAAAAGAATGATATAATATAGAGAAAAGTTAAATAGTAATGATCCGCAAAGCCAAAAGTCGAAGAAAAGTTTTTAACAACTAAAGAAACGATCTCGCTTCTGGAATTTTTGATGATGCGACTAATTAGTCAAATTAGTGAAATTTGTAAATTACGTAAAAAGTTTAATAGTAATGATGCGACTAATTAGAGAAAATTAGAATATCTTTTCAGATATAGACATAGAATAATTGAATGATAATGATTCAAAAGAGAAAAAAACAAAGATTAACGTTTTTCATGACTAAAGAAAAGATTTCGATTTTGGCATTTTATGTCTATGTGGTTGTTTGGTCATGATCATAACTTTATAACTATACAAAAAGTCTAAATCACAGTGACAATTTTGTTTTCATGCTGAAAATATCATATAATCTCATGAATATTGACCAGAAAAAAAAAACAATACTACAAGCAATCAATTCTTACAGAACTAGATATCCGTGAGCACAACATGACTAGATCGAACAGCCCAAATAAATGAAAAAAAAATAGTTCTTCAAAATAAAGTAAAAAGAATATTGTTTTCAGTATTGCAACACCTCGTTAGAAGACAAACTATCCAATATTATATTTAAAAAAATCGTACTTTCTGTTTCAAAAGTTATAAAAAAAATGTAACAAAAGGAGAGAAGCCTTTATCATGTACCTGCATAACTCTCTCCTGCAATGTAGAAGTCCCTGTACTTGTACTGAGGGAACCTCTCGAACCAATTCACCAGAAACGTATAAGAATCTTTAGCTACATCAACAAAAATTTCAACCCAACGTCACAAAAATTAACTTCTCTAATTATATAAAATAAATTAAAACCGATCAAAGAGACTAATTAACAACCTGTACGGGCATCACCAGCGGTGTAAAGATCCTTGGACGTATTGGAATACGAGAATCCAACTCCCGCAGGCGAATCCAGGAATAGTATGTTAGCAACTGCCACAAAAACACCAAACAAGTTCAAATTTTGACACAGACCCACTTCAGTAATTGATGTCAAAACTTATACCTCTATTCCAAGCGTACTTATTCAAAAACAGGGTTTTTCCGTCAGGATGAATTCTGAAAGGGCCAAGCTCCTCAGAAGCACCGTAACCGACCGAAGAACATCCAGGGCCACCATTGAGCCAGAGAACCAAAGGCGCAGTTTCAGAGTTCTTCGGAGTTTCGATTAACCAGTAGAATAGAGCTCTGCCTGCAGTTGAATTTACAGTCACGTAACCTGAGTATTGAGCGAACTCAACTGGGGGTTGGCCTGGGAGGCTTGAGATTCTATCAGAATCTTGATCAGCATTGAGATTGATTAGTGAGGAAACCAATAGAAGGAAGGAGAGAGATAAAGAGGAGACACCCATTGGCTCTTTTTTGCCTCCAGAAACTACTTGTTTCCTAAAGGCTATATCTTGCGGGGAGAGAAGGTGGAGCCCATGAAAAATCATGCCATTAGAAAAATCATACTAGGGGTTACTCATTGAGGGCCATGACTTTTTATAGTATTTTGGTTTAAGACCATAGTTGGTAAGAGTATGACTTCTTTAAGTCTTAGGATTTGATAACTGAGAAAAATATTTGAGGAAGAAGGCTTGTTCCTCTTCATTGTATAAACACATTTACATAAAAGTTACAGACATAATTATGGCATGGAATAATGGTATTATTCCACCATTATTCCATAACATTTTATACGTAAATATGGTATATATAATATAATATCTTATACAATATATGCATATAATCTCTACATAGAAATAAAATATAGTAAAATATTCCTTCGTACCCGCCCCCCCCCCCCCCCAAAAAAAAAGAAAAAAGAAAAGAAAAGAACAATATATGCGTATAACCTATACATAGAAACGAAATATAGTAAAATATTCCTAACACACACCCCCATCCCCCAATACAATATATGCATATATTCTATATATCATATAAACAAAATATAGTAACATAGTCCTACTCTTCCCACCCCAAAACAACTCGTGGTGGATCAAACACTAAGATTTTAAAGAGAAAAGACTGATGACGCTTGGATGTATGAGCTCCGGTGAAAAAATCAGCAAGTTTGAGCTCAAAACAAACATATGGTAGAGAGATAACCTTAGTTTTTTTAATAATGATGACGTATGAAATGACCATCAGTCTCAATGTGCTTCATATCCTCATTAAACATCGGATTGGTGGCGATCTTTCTTGCACTTTGATTGTCGCAATAGAAGAGAGTAGGAGAAAGATAATCAATGCCCATGTCATGTAGAAGCTGTCACAACCAAATGATCTCGGATGTAGTATTAAACATAGCCCGATACCCGACTTTAGCATTGGATTTGCATACCACATCCTACTTCTTAGCCCACCATGAAATAAGGGTTTCACCAAGAAATGTACAGAAGCAAGTAGCAGATCATCAATTAGTAACGTAGATCGGCCAAATCGGAATCAGAGAAAGTGCGAAGTTGTAGCATTGAAGTTGACGAGAACAGAGGAGAATAAAGGAGTTTGAGATAAAGTACCACAAAAATAACACAAAATTTGCAGTACAATGGCATAATGAACTGATGTAGGTGACTGAACAAATTGACTCACTACATGGACAGTATAAGCAATGTCTGTATGAAAAATAGTGAGATATGACTGAGTGTCAACAAGTTCATGGTACCGAGTAGGATTTTTCTAGGGTTCTCTTATATCAAATGCAAGTTTTTAATGAAGCCGAATAGGAGTGTGAACAATTTGATCGTCAGTCAACTCTATGGGGACTAAGAGATCAGAGGTATACTTCTACTGAGAAAGAAGATAGCTTTGTGGCCCCTATATTACTTTGAGGCCCAAAAACAGCAAAGATGTCCAAGATCCTTCAACTCAAATTTCTGATGAAGAGAAATTTTCATGGTATCTAGAAATGAAGGGTCATCACCAATGATGACCACATCATCAACATAAAGGAGAAGTATGGTGTGATCTCGATCAAAAGTATGAACAAACATGGCATGATCAGTCTCATTCTAGATAAAACCCATATCTACCACTACAGAACTGATGCTATTGCACAAATAATTCTGGGCTGGTGCTGTTGCTACATCTGTATAAACACATTTGTATACAAATTACATGGCATAATATGTTATGGAATAATGGTATTTTTTGTTGCGCGCAGCGGAAATTTCAGCAGCACTTCGGCAGCACAACAAGAGAGTCATGTCGCAATAAGAATTCTTGTTTCTTAAAGGGAACAAGAATCTGAAGCCTAATATCTCATCAAAGTGGGATATTAGTTCTTTCTCTCGTCAGCTCTAGGACTACGTGTCGAGGGAACCTAAAAAGCTATTACAAATCACCCAAATAGCAGTACAACCAATTTTACGTGGTTCGGCAAATTGTTTACGTCCACGGGGCAAGGAGGGGGAGAGATCTATTATTAGAGGGAGAGAATACAACTAGGGTTTACAATCACTCAATCTAAACCCTCACACAAACTCTCAAATCCCTCACACAATATCTCTCTGCAAAAGGATGCACAAACCCTAACAAAAGCTGCTGCTTTTTCTTTTGCACCCAAAGCCAATTTTCTCCCGTTCTGCATCTGCAGCTTTTCTTCTTGCCGCAGCCAAAAGAGCAAACTCAGGAAAAAAAATCAAACCTCCACCTTGCACGAAAACCTAAAACAAAATCAAGCTTTATATATAAACACGTTCTGGGCCTTCGTGGGCTTCACCTGCGGATAATAAAATTACGCGTCCGGCTTCATCCGGCTTCTTCTCTTCATTCACGCGGCCAGCTTGTGGTCCCCACCACGAAACCGCGTTCACAATTCTCCACCTCGGTGAAGTTTTTCTAAAACTGAGCCGACACCAAAGCAACCAAATGTCCCACTTGTTGTGTCCAGTACGAACTCAATCCACAACAAGTCAAGAACCCGAACGAGAGTCCAAACAATTTCACCCCCATCAAAATCAACTAATCCAAACCGGCTGCATCTAAAAGACTGTCTACGTATCCTCTTGCCCAAGGAATTAAGTCGTCCGTAGTTCATCAAAATGGCCGCCAACGGCCTCAACAATCACGAATGTGCAACAAGTTTCGACAATGATCAAACTTATTGCTCGGAACTACCTTAGTGAGCATATCCGTCGGATTATCCTTCGTGTGGACTTTCACAATCTCCACATCGCCATCTTCAAGAACATCCCGAACGAAGTGATAACGAACGTCAATGTGCTTCGTCCTCGTATGAAAAACCTGATTCTTCGCCAAATAGATAGCACTCATGCTATCACAATGTATAGTGACGGACCTCTACGATATACCAAGTTCCTCCAAAAGCCCTCAAAACCAAATAGCCTCCTTCACAGCCTCCGTAACTGCCATATACTCTGCCTCCGTCGTAGACAAAGCCACCGTCTACTGTAAGGTGCATCTCCAACACACCGATGCACGGGTCAAAGTGAACACATACCCCGTCGTAGACCGGCGCTTATCCAAATTCCCGGCATAATCCGAATCAACATAACCAATGCATAGCTGCCCACCTGTAGTGTCCCGCTCATAAACCAAACGAACATTGAGCGTACCTCGAATCTACCTCAAAATCCATTTCACAGCATCCCAATGATCCACTCCTGGATCGTGCATGTATCTCGATACCATGCTTACTGCCTGTGATAAATCTGGTCTCGTACATACCATTGCGTACATCAAGCTCCCAACCACGCTGGCATATAGAGTCTTCGACATCAACTCATGATCTTCAACTGATTTTGGTGAAAGACCAGCTGAAAGCTTCAAATAGGCTCCCAAAGGTACACCAACTGGCTTCGTATCAATACTAACATGGAATCGTTGTAGAACCTTCTTCAAGTAAGCCACCCGTGTCAAACAAATTCTGCCCTTCTTCTTGTCTCTGCCGATCTTCATCCCTAGAATGCACTTTGCCTCACCTAAGTCTTTCATCTCAAACTCATTTGATAGCTGAACTTTCAATTCATCTATAGCCGACCTGGAAATAGAGGTAACCAACATGTCGTCGACATAGAGCAACAAATAAATATACGCACCTCCTTTCAACTTGCGAAAATATACGCAAGGATCAAACTGGCTCCGAGTGTACGAATGACCAATCATAAAACCATCGAATCGCCTATACCACTGTCGAGGAGACTGCTACAAACCATATAGCGATTTCTTTAGTTTGCAAACTAACTTTTCTTTCCCTACAACTCGGAATCCCAATGGCTGAGTCATATATATTTCTTCATCAATATCACCATGAAGAAATACCGTCTTCACATCCAACTGATCTAACTCCAAACCATACTGTGCCACCAAAGCTAGCAGAATCCGAATCGAAGAGTGCTTCATCACCGGAGAGAAAACCTCATTATAGTCAATACCTTCCTCCTGTGCATAGCCCTTCGCAACCAACCTAGCCTTGAATCTCAATGGAGTGTCCTCAATGCCCTCCTTCTTTGTGTATACCCACTTACAACCAATTACCTTCCGCCCCTTTGGAAGCTCAACCAGCTCCCATGTATCGTTCTTATGAAGAGATTCCATCTCCTCCTGCATGGCCACCTGTCACGAATCAGCCTCCGAACTCTGCTCGGCCTCTCTGAATGTAGTAGGCACCAACTCATCGATACTCTCCACCGGAAGTGCATGTGCATACGCAACTGTGTCGGCATACCGTGCTGGCATCTGTATGTTTCTCCTCTGTCTTCGAACCGCAATAAAATCCTGAACCTGAGCTGTCGATTCCTGATCCTGCACATTTGTACTCGTATCCTCCGTGTCACCGTCGTGCTCGCCTGGCGTCACCTCAGTCGGCACCTGCATGGATATTGTACCATATGGACAATGTGGAGCTGTATCGATCTCCACCACCTGCGTTATCTCCTCCGTCGGGTCGCTCTCCACCTGATGAGAGCTGGGAAGCTTCAAGATAGAAGCCTCATCGAATGTGACGTCCCTACTCAGCACAATCTTCTTATCAACTGGATCCCAAAGCTTGTATCCTTTGACACCACGCTTGAATCCTACAAGTATGGCCTTCCTAGCTCGAGGTTCCAATTTATCAGTTCTAACATGATAATATGCAGGGCACGCAAATACCTTGAGCTGGTCATAATCGTGTGCTGGCTTTCCCGACCACATCTTCATAGGGGTTTTCCCCTCAATCGCAGATGAAGACAGCCTATTAATGAGGTGGCTCGCATATATAAGTGCCTCAGCCCAAAAGATCTTCTCCAAACCACTCTGCGACAATAAGCATCGGATCTTCTCCAGTAAAGACCGATTCAACCTCTCTGCCACCCTATTTTACTGTGGTGTATAACTAACCGTGAAGTGCCTCTCTATGCCCTCGTCTCGACATAGCTGCAGAAAGGGGTCAGAAGTATACTCACCACCGTTGTCGGATCGCAACGTCTTGATCTTTCTCCCAGTCTGTAGTTCCAATCTCTTCTTCCACTCCACGAATATATCTAGGACTTCACTCTTCTTCGTCATGGTGTACACCCAACAACGCCTAGAATAGTCATCTACAAAAGTGACGAACCAATGTCGACCACCAAGTGATGCAGTCTTGGTGGGACCCCAAACGTCTGTGTGCACGTAGTCCAGGATGCCCCTCGTCTGATGAATGGCAGTCTTGAACTTCACATTCGTCTTCTTGCCAAGAACACAGTGCTCACAGAACTCAATCTTTCCACTCTTGGCTCCCTTCAATAGTCTCTGCTTGCACAATACCTGCAGTGACTTTTCACCTGTGTGCCCCAACCTATAGTGCCAAAGTCTGCTCATGTCCGCTTCTGAAATAGCCGAAGCAACCTAGCCAATCTCGGTGCTTCCCTTCAAATAATACAAATTTCGATTACGGACTCCCTTCATCACCACCAATGATCCCTTAGTAACCTTCACTACAGCGTTTTCGAAAGTCACCTTGAATCCCTTCGCCTCCAAAGCTCCAACTGAGATAAGATTTTTCTTCAGTTGAGGAATAAATCTCACCTCCTTCAACTCACGGACTACTCCATCGTGCATCCTAATCCGTACGGTACCTATCCCACAAATGCCACAGGATTGATCATTTCCCATGACAACAACACCCCCGTCCACTTTCTCAAAAGATACAAACCAGTCTCACCTAGGGGTCACATGAAAAGTAGCGCCGGAATCAAGCATCCAATCTGATGCATCCACATGATTCACCTCCGGAGTAATCAGTAGAGAAAAGCACGAATCATCGGAATTATCGCCTTTCGTAATATTCACCTCATTGGCATTTGGGCCCTTTTTCTTGCTATTCTCCTTCTCCTTGAGCTTCGGGCAGTCTCTCTTACAATGTCCCTGCTCCTTGCAGAATGCACATAGGTTCTTTGTTAATTAGTGGCGGCCTCTAGACTTTGACCTTTCTCTATTACCACCTTTCGGATATGGGCTTCTACCTCTCGTCGACAAGGCCTCTCCTGAAGTACTAGCGCGGGAAGTCTCCTTATCCTTCCTCCTCAAATCGTAATTTGTCAAAGCGTTAGTCACTTCACTATAGCTGATAGAAGATCTCCCGTTCAACAAAGTGAGCACGAAGGTATCATACTCCTCATCCGGTAAGGAGCCTAACAAAATAATCGCCTTGTACTCATTCGATATCTTCTCATCAACATTCGCCAAGTCCGATAACAACTTAGTGTGGTTGTTCACATGATCCGCTAGCGAGGTGCCTCTAGACATCTAAAATCTGAAGAGTCTTCGCAGCAAGTGCAACATGTTCTCAACACTCTTTGTGAGATACTTATTGTTGAGAATTTCCCACATCTTCATTGCAGACGTCACCCCAATCACATCATATTTTAGTTCCTGTTCTAAACAGGACCTGATCACCCCACACGCGTTCCTATTCATTTTTTCCCATATCGCCTCATCATATTTAGGTGGTCTCTCGTGGACCATGATGGTCTCTTCCAAGTTCTGAGCATTAAGCGCATCCTGTACGTCGCTCATCCACAAACCAAAGTTAATTTTTCCGTCATATTTCACCACACTAATTTTGGTGTTCTGAAAACCAACTTGAACCGTACTCGCCATTAACTTGCTGCTTTCACCTTCTTCTCCCATTGCGAACTAACTCCAAATTGTAGAGGAAGAACAAATTTGATAGAAATTAGGAACCACCCAACTGAACCCTAGACCGGATTCCAAATAGATCTCCTATCCACACGAGGAAAGCGAAATCTCCAACGGTAACTCCTAATGCTATCTCCACCGAAGCCTAGAACTCTAAGAACCAAGCTTCACATAAAATCTTCCTCCACCGAACTCCAAAACCCTAGATATGAAATCTGGGCTCTGATACCACTTGTTGCGCGCAGCGAAAATTTCGGCAGCACTTCGGCAGCACAACAAGAGAGTCAGGTCGCAATAAGAATTCTTATTTCTCAAAGGAAACAAGAATCCAAAGCCTAATATCTCATCAAAGTGGGATATTAGCTCTTCCTCTCGTCAGCTCTAGGACTGCACGTCGAGGGAACCTAAAAAGCTATTACAAATCACCCAAATAGCAGTACAACCAATTTTACGTGGTTCGGCAAATTGCCTACGTCCACGGGGCAAGGAGGGGGAGAGTGCTACTATTAGAGGGAGAGAATACAACTAAGATTTACAATCACTCAATCTAAACCCTCACACACACTCTCAAATCCCTCACACAATATCTCTCTACAAAAGGATGCACAAACCCTAACAAAAGCTGCTGCTTTTTCTTTTGCACCCAAAGCCAATTTTCTCCTGTTCTGCGTCTGCAGCTTTTCTTCTTGCCACAGCCAAAAGAGCAAACTCAGAAAAAAAAATCAAACCTCCACCTTGCACGAAAACCTAAAACAAAATCAAGCTTTATATATAAACGCGTTCTGGGCCTTCGTGGGCTTCACCTGCGGATAATAAAATCACGCGTCCGGCTTCATCCGGCTTCTTCTCTTCATTCACGCGGCCAGCTCGTGGTCCCCACCACGAAACCGCGTTCACATTTTTCTGTTATAATTCTAGCATATTCTATAGGTGGTATATACGATTTATATTGATGATGTTACTCGTTTAGGATTAGGATTTAGATTTAAGCTTATGGTGTTATTCATTTAGGGTTAGAATTCTGAGTTGAATGTAAGGTGTTATTTGTTTAGGACATGAATTTAGACTTTAATTTAAATTGTTATTAACTTAGGACTAGAACTAAGATTTAAAATTATGAGATTATTGATTTAGGATTGCAATATAGATTTGAATTTAAGGCATTGTTATAAGTTTTATCTCACTCTTATTAGGATTTGACAGCCCTAATTTTAATTCTTTGTCTATAAATATTACGCTAAATCTAATACAAAATTAATTAAAATTCTACATAAACTTTAAGTTCGAGAACATTTAGCATGGAGTTTTCTAACATTGGATATTTAATTTTAAAATAAAGTTCCAATATATGTGAACATTTAAAAATTATGAGATAGTCCATGAATTTAGATTTTCGTTCGAGAATCTAATTTCTAGTGCGAGAATCTAATTTCTAGTTCAAGAATCTATCCAAAAGTATAAAATCTTGACATTGTAGGTTGAGGGGTATATTTTTATATTCTACCATGCATGTGCAACTTGAATGAGGGGACTCTTGCTCCGGTATCAATTTATTTTAAAATTAGTTTTTAAATTCATGTCCAGTACCGGTTGCTCTGAAATCACAACCAAGGTCTAAGGGTGTATTCTACATAGGTAGATCACGCTCCTTTAGATGTTCCCCTAACCTAGGTAGGCAGCGTAAGTATTGTCTGGACAGTAGGCGCTAGGTAGATGGCCTATGTACTAACCTAAACGGAGTGTTTTTAATGCATTAGTGGGAATTGAATCCGGTTGCGCTGATACCATCTTAAAGTCCTCTTCATTGTACTAGAACTCCAAAGTTGTAATGAGGGTTAAGAGATATGGTTTTACATGCCTAACAATACCAAACAAATAACACCACTTTACTTTTTTTTGGGTGTTTGGTTTGTATATTCTGCAAATGGAATTTCGGAATGATGAAAGATGATGGAGAAAGATTTTCAGGGATAGATAACGATAGGGTGGTTGCATTTGACCTGGCCATGTATTTGTTTGTTCTGCTGGAATTTAGTGGGATTCTTATATATTGTTTACTTGTGACCAATCATGAATCATTACAATATTTATTTAAGGATTAGAAGACCTTTTTTTTGTTTTTTGTTTTGTTCCAATCATGATTGAAGAACAGAAGATTTGTTATTGCGTGAGGAACCCCCACAAAATCTGGGGTCCATGTGGGGTTTGAAATAAATATGAATCATAATACATTGTACCTACTACTAGTCGGATAATGAAGTATGAACCTGTAAAGTGACAAGGCAACTGCAATAAATCGTAGTATACACACATGTATTACACATTTTTAATCCAAATTAATGATTGCCCAAAAAAAAAGAAGGCCTTTGTGCTTCTGGAGGAATTCTTGCTAGTATGCATGGTTGATTTTATGAGATTTAAAACAATGCATTTTCAGTATATGTGAACACATAATAGCTAATCAAGCATTATAGGGTTCATTAAACATGTGAGATTGACAATCTCGTAGCCTTCCATAATAACATTTTTGTTAAAAAACTGACTTCGCTTTTTGTAAATAGACAGCAAATTGGTTGAAATGTGGTTAGACAAATATTGGATTTGGTCTACTTCAAAAAAATGTCAAAAAAATTATGCTCCGCTAGATTAATATGATATCTGAGTTATTATTCCACAATAACTTCCATTTCTTACAAAATAATCGAGGAGTGCCGACTTTAGCAAAACACTCACATATAGAAGAGTGACATATACGTGCTGTTCATGGAAGCATGAAGGGTTAATCCTTTTCTTGAAAGAGAAATTACAAAGCCAACTTTTACCTAAAACTGTGGAGTTTGCTACTAAAATATGGCAATTTCTTGTACATCAAATCACTCACATAAACAACAAAATAACCTATCGCTTTTGCTGACCCCACACGCATTAAACCGTGATCCAAGTCCAAAACTTTGAATTGCTAGCCAACACCCTTGGCCTTGAAAAAGTGTGGACCACAATTTAGGATCAAGGCAGTTGGACAGCTTGTTTAATTGAACCGTGCATCTAATTAATATTCTAATGCTTCTCTATGCAAAAAGGTGTGTATTGTTGTAACAATTTGTTGTTCTTTTTGTTCCTGCATCATCCCATGGCTTTAACTTCGGGAAAGAGATGGTATTAAATTTGGTAATATCAACATATGTCGCTGGAAAGAGATGTTTATTAAAAGGATGTGATGCATTGCTACTTGCTACAACATGTCTATGATTAAGCGGCTATCCATGTGGATAACTTTTTGTTTTCCTATGGCTAATTATGTAACAACTCATGTACGTTGAAACTTCATAAAAACATATGATAATATGGCACGGTAACAATTAGATTTAATCAAGGGTTAATTGCACACACGCCTTCTTTAATTACTAGTGAGATTCAGCCACTTATACCATGTGAACTATTCTATTAGCGCTTACACGTACGCATTTCCTATAACTTAGGCGACATTATCTTTGAACATTATTTAATTCTTGCATGACGTATTAACCTAAGAAAGATAAATCACAAATTGGAATAAGAAAATATCAATGTTAATAAAATAGTGTATTAGGCATAAGTGATTATTAATGTTTGAGTATAAAATTATAATCCGAACAACCAAAGTTAGATCTTCCCGGACATGAATTTTACTTGAGTCTAGGCTATAAAAGGACCCTCAACCTATGGAAGCATGGTTAAAGTATAGAAGTATAACTTTCAATCTTCATCATAATTTCGGAGCTTTGATACAGTAGAACGGTTCTTTGACAATTATATCCTCACGCATGATACGAAAGGTATATATGCAATTAACCGTTTGATATATGATCACGTACATGATGTTTCTCCCCATCATACTATAAAGAAATAGGTAAAAAAAATATAAAAATTATTGACCTCCAACTCAAAAGGAGAAATATATGATAATAGATTAGTGGTAGTTAGATTTGGCTAGCTACTTACAAGGAGGAGCGATTCTTATGTCACTTTAGGTGGAAGGAGAATTGTTTGGTATTAATTGGAGTGTGACATTGAGACATGACTCATGAGTCACATGACTGTTACTTGGTACTTATCCAAGTGGGGATGCTAAACCCCAGATTCAAGAAAAGTCAACTTTGGGTATTTCGGACTCCCGAATTACAAATCTTAATACTTGCTATATGACATGCACTCAGAAAAAAAACTTAGATCGACATCAAATGATACAGATTCCTAGAGGAATATTCTAACTATTGAGACAATAATAATCATTTGGTCCATTTTGCTAGAGAATTCAAACTAATGAAACAACAGGTTTGAATCAGTGGATTTGAATCTTCTTTTTGTTGTATTATGCATGTTATATATATGCTATATGCGATTTTCTATTTTCTGTTATTTAAGAGAGTTGGTGTTCAACCTCGTGTTCAGATCACGTAGCACACTTGTTTTCATAACTTTTGAATATATAGTTCTGTGCAGTCTCCTATAAATTCCGAGGAGTTTCATTATATTTTCTAAGAATCTAATATATATAGTCATACTTCACTATTTTTCTAAAGGAAATCTCTCTTTTCAATATTTGATGGCTACTACCTAAGTAACTTTTAAAGAATTTGTTTTCATTTACACTCTAGCACGTTGAAAGAGCTAAAAAGTCCTGTTGATAGGTTGGCGGGTTACGGCAGCAAATTAAGTATTTTTGAATGTTGATTGCATAGAAAGCGAACCTCTAAGTTGACCAAACTTTATATAGTTGAACTCTTGAATGCATGAATATGGGGAAGGGAAGAACTCCACAAGATCAAAAGCAAAACAATTACAACCAAATAAAATTGGTAGACTAACTCCATTAAGGGTGTTGAAGTGAATTCAAAGTCATATGGAGTTAGCTGGATTAGCATTATTGAATCCGTGGGTAATGATAATATTAAAATTTTAATTCATATTGATAAAGAATTGTTTAACAATATAAATCACGGCTATATGGGAAAATTTATCCTATAGAGGGCTCTCTGTAGAAAATCGTATAATGAGAGAGGATAAAGCTATATCTATTCTAGGGCTGTCCATCCGGGCCGGCCCGGCCCGGCCCGGCCCGGAAAACCGGGCCCGGGCCAGGCAAAACCCAAGCCCGGACCCGGGCCCGGGTGGTCCGGGCCGGGTCCGGGCCCGGGCCCGGGCCTGAGCGGGCCGGACACCGGGCCGGCCCGGTTTATTTTTTTTAAGAAATTTTTTGTTTTTTTTATTTTTTTAAAATTTTAACAAAACCATAAATCATAAATTATTATAAAAAATGTCATAAATTTAATTAATAACTTGAAATGAAATGACATAAATTACAAGTACAAAAAATGATAAAAATAACTTCTTTATTAATAATCGGTAAATCCTTTACAAGTATAAATTTATTTCGAAATTCGTCGCATCACAATAGATGAGTACATCCCAACTAGGTTGGCACCTACTCACCCATATCACTATCATTTGCAACTTTTTTCGAAATAATTTAATTCAAATTTAAAGCTAAGAAATAAAAATTACAATTTTATGAATATTATCTAATCATTATATCTATCTGCTAGTCTCAACTCTTCAAATTTATCTTCAATCATAGCAACCCGTTCGATGCCTTGTGTTCGCTTCTCGTATCTCCACCAATCGTGTAAGCACATCACCGCTTGTACAGTATACGGATCTAAGCATGTCCTGTGGTCGTCGATCAAACGTCCTGCTGTGCTGAAAGCGGATTCCGAGGCTACAGTCGAAACCTGCACTGATAGTAAGTCACGAACCATGGTGGAAAGTATAGGATATGAAACTGATCCATATACTTTCCACCATTGCAAAATATCTAAAGCATTTCCTTGACATTTAACTAAGGAAGCAGATAAATATTCGTTTATTTCAGAAACCTCTAATCCTGATGAAGTTCCAGATCCACCAGTTAGTTCAGCTACCATTGCATACCTATCAAAACTTACACTTTTACCTCGACCTGTGCTCGAAGCTGAAGGTGCCGAAGCTGAAGACTGTTGTGTAGCTACACCATATCTAGCTGCATACTCATCATATAAGGTTTGAAAATAATTTCTAATAGCTACATAATGAGTAGTAGCAGTAAGGGTGGATCCATCATCTAAGTCTATAATCTGTCCACCATACAATGATTGTAACAAACTTCGAAGGCCAATTTCCTTCAAGCATGGATCAATAAGAACACCAATACCAAAAATATGAGGAATAGGCCTAAAATACTTATTAAATTTACTCTCCATTTGAAAAATTATATTTCCAAAAATATCATCCATACGATATTTTGCAAAAAATTTTTGAATATTTAAAATTTGTAAAGCAGCTAAAGTAATAGTTGGATAATAACAACCAGATAATAACATAGTAGCATCATAAAAAACTTGTAACATCTCATTTAATTTACATATAACTGTCCATTCATCTTCAGTTATTCCATAAGCACTACCAGAGCTAGAACTAGAAGCATAAAAATTTATAAAATCATTTATAATTTCTTTATATTCTATTGCTACAGATAACATTGCATAGATGGAATTCCACCTATGGTCAACATCTTTTGGAATTAGTCTAGGCTTATAATTTTTTCTTTTACAACATTGTTTCCATCTTTTAATTCTCATTTCAGAAGCATTATGCATATTAGTAACTGTTCTAACTTTTTCTATCATGGGTTTAATTTCAGAAAATGCACTTTGAACAATTAAATTTAAAATATGACAGATACATCTAACATGAAAAAGCTCACCATGACATGGCAATGACAAAGTTATTTTCAGAAAATCAACAGCTACATTATTATTACTTGCATTATCTAGTGAAATAGTAAATATTCTTTGATCAATTTTTAGTTGTCCAAGTTCTTCAACAATTAAAATTGCAACATTAATACCAGTGTGTGCCTCTTCAATTGCAATAAAAGAAACAACTCTTTTAAACATTTTCCAACTTTCATCAATCCAGTGTGCTGTTATACATAAATAACCAGTTTGCACTCTAGATGACCAAATATCAGAAGTTAAAAAAAATGTGCAGTTTAAATTTTGAAAATAAGAAATTATTTTTTCCTGTTCCTCAACATAATATTTTAAAATATCACGTTGACAGGTTTGACGAGAAAATTTTGTAAATGCAGGATAAAAACCATCTCTAAACAAATCTTCAAATTCATCATCTTCTACTAATTTAAAAGGAAGGTTTTTAAGAACAATAAACCTGATTACGCATTTCCGGGCTCGGGCAGCGTCATAATTCCAACTGCCGAGGGTACCTGAAGAGGATGATTGGGAAAGCATAGACTGCCGGATATCACCTTGTAGATTTTGGCCTTTGTTGTGTTTTTCAATAT
>BQKN01066468.1:160700-174573 GCA_022839385.1 Asparagus kiusianus
TTTGCTTAATTCTTCAATGCACAAAGTAGGTTCCTAACCAAGCAGCATTGCTAATGTCTTTGGTTGGATTACGAAGTCATCTGTTACCTGTTTGATCTTTGATTCTGTGTAGAAATTTATTCAGGTTTTTCCTCTTCCTGATTTTTTCTTCTTCTTTAAGATTGTTTTGTATCCATTTGTCAATTTCTTGCATGTGTATTTTTCATCCATTATAGTTCTTTTTTTTGTATCCATTTGTCAATTTCTTGCATGTGTATTTTTCATCCATTATAGTTCTTTTGTTTCTGCCCATCCATCTCTTTCTGGTGAACATGATTAATACTTTCAGTTTGTATTCTGTTTCCTTTGTCCTCTCTTTACCTCTGAGATTTTAACTTGTTTCTTTTAAATACACCCAAGTAGGCTGCAAGCCTGCAAGATACATTTATGTTATATATGATCATATCTTAGGAGAACCAGTTCATATTTTGCTTCTCTCTCCTTAGATAACATCTTATTATGAGCTACATGCTAAGTTGTGTACTATTCTGAGTTTACAAACCGACAGTCGTTTCTAACTTCACCCTCATCTCCTGTGAGTGGGTTATTCTCTGATAACAAAAGCAGAGAACTTGCAAATATTTCATGGAAATAGCTGTTGTTAGCCGCCATCATTTCCACAAGAGAAACGGTTGAAGGATCTGAAGCCAGCTGCTGATCAACAAGCAACAGCCCTTTGTGGCTCAACAAGTTCTTGTGGTAAATATTATCAATCACCATAGGTGTTTCATTGTCATTTCGAGCATACTCCACTTCTTTAGGATCAGGATTTGGATTTGGGCATCGTCTCTTGAGGTACTCTGCATACTCTTGATCTATTGTTGGGTCGACTGTAGGATACAGTCTATTGACGAGGTTTGCACAGTGAACTCGGCCTACTGAATGAGCTCCTGAAATTGAAGATTGATGGTGATTATGAACTCGAGAAATATAGGAAATAACAATGGAGTTGCTTCTTTGTTCATACCTAAAAGTGCGACTGTGCCTTCTGTATTGATACCTGCAGATTGAAATCGTGAGAGCACGAGATCTAAGCTGTCGTTGTGATTGGGGATGAAATCTTCAACAACTTCGAAATAGCTTTGTTTGCTGTCTCTTCTTCCAGTTCTCATAGGAATGTATGGACCTCCTAGCTGCAGGAAGCATGTGTTTGACAATGACAAAAAAAGAGGTTGGATATGAGCTATTTTTTGTCTTACTGGACTAGAGTTGGTCCAATAGAAAACTAGTTTAAGAGTTAGAATTTGAACTCAGAAAAACTAGTTCAAATTTGATCCAAGTTCAGAGAAAATAAAAATATTATTTTGGACCATACTTATATGCACTAAAACTAGTTTTGCTAGTTTTGTGGAATTGCCAAACACGTTAGAGTCTGTTTGGCAAATCCATGATCTGGTCAGGATTGTTCCCACGATAGTTTTCATTTGTGTTTGGCTAAACTGAGCCATTATTGGCCCCATTGTTTAGGCCAAATTTTGGCCCTAAAACACCCAAATATGACACAAAGTTTGATTGGCTAGGGTAAAGCTGAAACATGATCAATCCTGGCCTTGTGTTTGGCAACTTACAAAACCGGGCTGGGATCAACCTGCCTAATTTTGTCATAAAATGGTTATATTGTAAACCAACTCTCCCTTAGTCCACAAAAGAACTAGTTTAAAGACCATTTTTTGGTCAGGAAAACCGATGCCACTCTTGGCTCAATTTAAATATTTTTTCTTTTGAAAATGGGACTAGGGCCAAACCCAGTCCCATTTTAAGGAGTTGCCAAAGAGGTCTAAACTTGCTTTCAGAAATTAGGTCATATATTGTTACAGGTACTCACATGTTTATTATGAAAAATATAACGTACCAGGACAACAGCCTCTCTAGCAGAAAGAGCAACGACATCAGCACAGGAAACTGTGACGGGGCACTCAGCTTCGAGGGCATCCTTGATGGTGTTGATGTACTTGAAGTTTCTCATGCCGAAGCTCCTTGGAGACGTTTGCTCAGAGATCGTGGCATCGGTGGTCTCAAGCAGAAGCGAGGCATCACAGGACTGCACGAAGGTGACAATTTTAGAGCTAGTATTGTTCCTATATATATATGATGGTTATAGAAGTTTTATCATGGAACGTTGGACTTCAACCTTGAGCATGCAGTCATGAAAGAGATTTCTGACCCAAGAAACTGCAGTGTTTCCATGCTTTCGGTAGAGTTTTTCTACCTGCTCCTTCACAATATCTTCAGTTCTAGGACAACTGTTGTTGTAGTAGTTCAAGCTCAAATCACAATTTCCTGTCACAAATCAAATTTTTAGGTCAGGGTTCACACATGAGCTGGGGGATAGTAAACGCAAATACCTAGTCCGAGGAGGCAGAAGAGAGATGCTGATAGTAATAAAGGAATAGCTCTAGTACTTTCATTGAAGCCCATTCTGCTCTTTTGGAGGGATGGCAGGTTACCCACGCTTCAGCTCCTTTATAGTAAGAGCATGAGCTCATGCTAATCATAACTTTTGCCAAAAAAATTTCTTTATTTTTTATATGGGGTTTTAAGGTACCAGTCCTACAAGGACAAATTTTGAAAACCAATCCATTTCCAAACTTATTCATAAAAAACGACCTATTTGAAACTTATTTGCCAAAAGCGACCCAGTTTTAGCCAACTGACTGGCTGAAATTGGATTGTTTTTGGTGAAAAAAAAATACCAAACTTCACGGGACTTCAAGTCCCGTCAAGTTTTTTACATAACAAAACTTCACGGGAAGTTTGGTATTTTTTTCTTCGAAAAACGACCCAGTTTCAGCTAATTGGCTGAAATTGAGTTGTTTTTGGCAAATAAGTTTCAAAGAGATCGTTTTTTTACAATTATTTTTTAAAATGAGTTGTTTTTCAAAATTTGTCCATCCTACAAAGTTGGATAATTTAAAATAGGTCCTTCAAAATATACATTTTTTTGGAATGAGCCCCCAAGTCCTTAAGTTGATTAATTTAGTTCTTCTACTTAGAAGTCTATTATTTTAGGTACCGTTTGGCAAATGGTTAAGTGAGAGGTTAAGGAGACTTAACCCCTTCTTAACCTGCCAAACACAACAAATCTATATAAGGGTTAAAGTGAGTTAACCCTCCATAATTTGTCAAACATAAAAAATATAGAAGGGTTAAGTTAACCCCTCTAGAGGGGTTAAAATGAGTTAACCCCTCAAAATGAGGTGATGGGTTTACTAATACTTCTATTTAGATGGAATAAGAGTTAGCCTTTCTAATTATAAAGAAAATAGTTAAAATCATTGTTATTCCCAAACACTGAAACTGATCATAAGGGTTAAAATAAAACTTATTTAACGGGTTAATAATTTAGTCCTTCGGATTATCAAATGGGCTAAGTATATTAATCATTCTCTTTAACCCCTCTTCATTAACCCTTTGCCAAACGGGGCCTTAACTTATAACTATCAAGCAAACATCTTTTATTCCGGCTATGCCCTTAATTGCCACCGTGCCAACTACCGTTGGCCACAGAATTAATCTCTGAGGTAGAGGAGAGGGATACTTCAAGCAAGTTTAATTTTAATGAAATAATTAATCTGATTCGAGTTAGATTTTAATAAAAAACACAAACAAATTAAGTTCTATTTAGTGTATTTTGGAAGGATGTTGGTTTTCAACATAACGTCTCCGGGGATCTTGTTCAAACTAGCTATGTTTTGGAGGACCAACTTATTATGCAATAGGGAGGGGACACCTCACATGTCCCCTTCCTTGGTCCCATATTTTGGGTTCACGTAGCAACACTCAAAAAAGAAAAATGATTTAAGGACCCAAAATATGGGACCAATGGAGAGGACATGTGAGGTGTCCCCTCCCTTGGTCCCATATTTTGGGTCCCCGTAGCAACACTCAAAAAGAAAAATGACTTAATGACTCAAAATATGAGACCAAGGGAGGGGACATCTCACCTGTCCCCTCCCCTTGATCCCATATTTTAGGTCCCCGTAGCAACATTCAAAAAGAAAAATGACTTAAGGACCCAAAATATAGGACCAAGGGAGGGGACATGTGAGGTGTCCCCTTCCTATTGCATAATGAGTTGGTTATGCCAACTCATTATGAATAGGAAGGGGATAGCCAACTCATTATGCAATAGGAATGGGACAGTCCCATATTTTGGGGACCCGTAGCAACAATCTAAAAAAAAAAAACCTTTTAATTAATATTCATGTGGCTCATCAACATTGTATGAAGATGGAAGGCTGCAGGGCCGGCCCAAGCTTTTTTGAGGCCCTGTGCGAAATGATAAAATGAGGCCCTCTTCTATATAAATATTGAATTATAAATTTATTGAATTATATTTATTTTACAAAAGAAATAATACATAAAAATACAAAAATTACAAAAACGATGTTTTCGTGCATTTTTTGATGCAAAATCATCAATAATAGAATCTATATCTATCTTTTCCAACATATCCTTCTCGATGCATAGAATTGCAAGGTCATTCAATCTTTCTTGTAATAATGTTGAGCGCAAATATGTTTTTATCAGCTTCAATTTTGAAAAACTCCTTTCCGCTGATGCTACAGTTAGGCTTAGGCAATGGACATAAATTATTATTTAATTTAGTGGGCTAGTATTAGATTATTAGGCCCTTTTTTAAACAAACAAAAAACTTATTGGAAAGAATTAAAAAATATACTATGGGCATTTTTAAAAATTTGGGGCCCCCTTTGAAATGGGGCCCTGTGCGGTCGCCCCCCCTTACCCCCCCTCTTGGGCCGGGCCTAGAAGGCTGACAACTCCACCAAGACTTTTCACCTCACGTAGTTTATGCCGTCCCTGCATATTGCGCCACTTTCTGCATGCGTGCGTGCAGACTTCCATTCAGAGACAAGGGATAATGATTTTAGTTAAGCTTTAAGATTAAGTTAGTTGCTTACACGTACATTCAGCAGGGTCTTCTTATATGTTTGGTTATAACAAAATTAAAACTCCAGTATAAGTACCAATTAATTAGAGAAAGTTATTAATCACTTGCAACTGAAGTTAAACACGGTTTAAAACTGGAGTGTCTGGTTGTAAGGTTCAGATTTCACAAAATAGGCTTTTCTGTGTGAAATATGTGGAGTATTTTCTGAACATTTTGATGTTTCTTTATGAAATAAAATTTACGGAGACTCTTCGATAGAGACGATACTTTCATCGCAAATGATGATTTGCGCTCTGAATTGTTTTACCATATGAAAAAGATTTCCAACCTGTTGGGATCCGCTAAGATGGTTGTTCGGGTTTGTTCTTTGCTCAACGTTCCCAGGCTCGAAAGCTAGAATTGGGATGGATATGAGGTAGGCCCCGCTTTCTTGAAAGGATTGAGTCCTCCTACTAACCGATTGTTTCGGGCTCTCCCTTGGTTGTAGGAGTCCCATATAATCAAAAAGAAAAAAAAAGGAAAAAAAAAGAATTTTTTTTTTCTCTGTACACTGCCTGGTAGCAAGTCTCTCATGCTCATAAATCTCTGCAGCCTTAATGGGGAAATGCTAAGAAGTACCAAGGTATAGATGAATCTGCTGACTGGGAGTTTGTTCTCTGAGTCTATAAAATTTATAGATCACTCAAGAAATTTCTACAACAAAGTTATTTATTTATTTATTTATTTATTTATTAATGTTCATAAAAGCTCAATCATGAAAGCATGCCTAATCCCACCATCACCTATCGCAATGGATTATGAAGTTTCAAAGCACTTCACAGCGCTTTTGGACGGCAGCAACAGCTAAACATAAGAAAATTGACATTCTCTATTTAACAATAATAGTGTTGTTGAGTTGCTGTGAAGGTGAAAGCTCTCTGAGGGCCCCAGATCAAATAAAGCATTTAACAATTAGTAACATTTGACTTTTTGCTCATATCAGGCTAGAAGCAATTAAGAAACATCACAGTTTGCTCGTATTGATGCCGCTCACAACGTTGTAAAGAGGAATTGTAGCTAATTTCCAGTTGATTCAAAATAGTTTTTTGTTTTTGCAGATAAACTCCCATGTTTGGCTTTTTTACCCCCAGAGAAAGAGGGGGGGTTTTTTTTTTAGACAAATAGAACCCTGTGGGTAAAGAGTCAAAACGGTAAAAAACAAAAAAACAAAACATAAATGAGTAAAAATAAAAATAAAAATAAAAAGTCACTCAGAGGGTCCATTTGCAACAATAAAACGAGAGGGGTAGTAAATTCAAAACAACTACACTTTACGAGTTCTATCTGCAATTAATCCTTTAATAAATTACAACCTGCTTGATCAAGAAATCCCGGAAGTTCAGCTCTACACATATAGCGCATATATGCAGCAACGTCACCGTCAAACAATTACATATTTCAGTGGAATCAATATTTCAATTCTCCCTTCAGTTCTCTGCTGAACTAGCCGCCAAATTCTCTCAATCCATAAGCTCATAAACTTTCTGGTAGCCTGTTACTATTCCTGCGCTCAGCAATATTTCTCAGGTTACAATTTTGTCAAAGATTAGCGACACCACAAGATCAACAAAGATCGTGAATCATACTTGTGGACCAGAAACTAATTCAGGCCCTCACAATTCCATCAACCAAAGATGCTAAATTGTTGAATATCAACCACATTCTCCTTAGATTTAGACCCCACAATCTCTTGTTTCGCCTTTTAAAGCATCCTTTATCTGTGTTTTCCTTTGCTCTACAACATTATAATCCAATATGACCGCCGACATTAAATCTCCTTGCTTGCATGATTCCATGGATAAGCTCTGGTTCTACCAAAATATTGTCTGCATCGAACCTGATGTTGTTAGTCTTCGATCGATGCTAACGAGGCCCAAAAACATCAGTTCATCAGTAATTCAAAATTTCTTCTCATGTTTTTATTTAATATTCTGAAAATAGGCATACCTGGATCTTATTCATGTTTATTTCATCTGTATAATTCAGTCATCTGATGAGAATACAAACAGGCAATCAAATTACAAGGACAGAAGACCAGCAGGTTTGAAGATAGTCAAAAGCAAGCCCCTCTTCCACCTACAGTCAACACCCAAGAGCACGAGAAAGCAAAGGATGAAGAGCTACAAGAGCTTGTCTGAGCTTGAGAACTACGAGCTCAAAGGCTTCATGGATCTCGGTTTTACATTTCCAAGAGATGAACTAAGTGCTAAGATAATGAGAATTTTACCGGGGCTTCAGAGATTTGAAAAGAAAGATGGAGAACAAGGCGATAACAGACAAGTGACGAGGCCATATCTCTCTGAATCTTGGCTTGTGAATAATCAGTTGCTGAATCTTAAAGCATTGCAGGGATCTACTAGTGCTGATGACATGAAGAAGCATCTCAAGTACTGGGCTCAGAAAGTTGCCATGTTGGTCCATGAAGAAGAAGCTTTAGAAACAAAATCTCTGTGTAGGCCTTTCTCTGTTTAAATTAAACAAAGTAAGGGCAGCAGAAATAAGAAATAAAATCTGTTAATATTACTGTAAAATGAATTCAAGTTTTAATTTGGTCATCAACAGGAAGGAGTCATGGCCTCCATGCTTTACCACCATCAAACGCAGCAGAAACTTGAGTTACCATCATCTTCTATCAAAAAGCATCAACTCCCTATGACCTCAAATGAGGTGGGAAAAATTAACTAACTTACAAAACATCTGTAAGTTGCTGAAATGCAATAAGCAGATTACTCAACAGACACCTACCTCATAAAAGGATTGCAGATTTACGAGCATAACCACCACGTACAATACAAAGTAACAGACAAGAATCAGTTTTTTTAAAAAACAAATTCTTTGGGAAACAAGGAGGCTCATAAGGCAAGTAACAAAAAAGAGGCTTTATACAACATGCAGACTTAACAGAAAAGGTTTGCATTGCTTGGCAAAGACATTGAGACTTGGATAAAGAATGGTACTCTAAAAATCATTTTTCGTTCGATCATCAGGACTACTTACCGTGCAAAAGACTGAAGGATTTGGAGTGCAGAAATTCTCGGCCTAGAAGGGGAGGCCTCCAAATTACCACCTACAGATAAGGAGTGACATGTAGTCTCTGAGAAGTACATGCATAATCCTGTGGGCTAATTTCTCTCATATAAACATATAGTCTTATGTCCCTGATCTGAAAAAAACCTGCAAACTTTGACGGCAAGCTCAAAGTTTTTCCTCAGTTAGCCAATTAGGCACCTAAAAAGCAGAAGAAAAATACTCAGGGCACTTCTCAACAGATCAATGATTGAAAACAAAGGAGAAACGAATACACTTAAGTGAACCCTCACGGAAAATGTTACTGAAATGGCGCACAATTTTCTCAATGACCACCTTGTCTCTGTCTGTGCATAGCAGGTCGACTGCAGCACCTGTTGTCAAACAAGCAAAACAAATAAACAAAGTATTCTTATAAGCCTATAACCAAAATTATCTGTTTTTCTTCATTCGTCCTTACTTCTGTTCTTTAGCCTTTGATTCTGTCTTACATGACCAAAAACTACATGAACTAGACTTCACACCAATAATGACAATTCAAACAGGTAAAAATTGGTTTTGGCTATGGTTTTGAATGTGACATGATGATCCACTCTCCAATATCCAACTCAATTATGCGTAAACTTACGCGAAAAAGATAAAATTTTCGCATAAACTTCTGATGAATTGCCAGGAGCAGGCAAATGTTGTATTTTGTCGCTATGATTGTTGCTATGTGCATAAGCCTTTAAGAGGGAGGAAACTATTATATTAATTGAAGAATTTGTAGGAACACAAATAAGATAATTTTCATATATTAAGTAGTCAATTATAAACTGACGCATTGATCTATTTGTTCCCTTTAATAATCATAGCATGACAAAGGTAGTCCAGAATTCATACATATGTTGTAGACTTGGTTAACTTCACACGTATATATTAGAGTATGAGTAAGAAATGCATCTAGAAATGCATCATAATCAAGTATACACTAAATAAAAAGAACAAAATTCTCAATAAAATAAAAAATTTGTACCTTTAAGATGAGACAAGCACTCCTTACTTGAATTAGCTAAGAATCCATCAAAATCACCAAACCCTAATGTATTCATAAGGAATCATCAAAAAATTAGAAATATTCGGTTAAAAATATTGTTCAAATAACATTGAGATGAAGAAAAGTAGTCCGACCTGAAAACTAGAAACTACTCCTTAAGAATAAAGAGAATAAAATCTCTTTTTTCATCATCAGGAAATGAATTCAACAAATAAAAATTTTCCGGGTTGCTATCTATTATCTCCTCAAATGCATTGAACACTTGAATACGACTTAAGTTGGGTATTTTTGAGATCACTTGATGAATCACCTCTCCGGTTAGTGGTTTTCTTACTACTTCCTTCTTTCTCTCATTAAAATACTCACTCACAGAAGCTGCCATCACTGCAAGTGAATCAACCATTTTATCCCCCTTCTTTTGTTTCTTTGAGCTTATCTTACCACTAGTTGATGCTCTAGGAAGATGTTTTCTTGAAGAGTTTCCACCTTCATTTGTTTCGGATTGTGCCTCAGATTCCTTATGTTGCATTGCATTAACAGCCTCTTCAAAGGTTCCTACACCTTCACCATTGGCTCTATCTTTTGTACATAACACCATAATGTCATCCTAATTTTCAATCAAACGATTTTGGTAGTCTTTTGCATCTGGATTAGCCAACAATATAAGAACATTCACAAATATTGTTAGATATATGTAACAAACTAATAATTCAAATTAATAAGTATAAAGTGCGATATTACCGAAACATAGTCGCTCCATACTTTTTGCTCACTAGCGGGTATAATCACCATTTTCTTCTCATCATCCCACCACGTCAAACCACTTTTATTTTTAATGTCATAGATAACATTATAATGTGTTTTTCAAACTTTGAGTCGATTCTTCACGTTATCTTTGTTCAAGTTGCTATTAAATGATTTTAGTGCATCAACCGCAACTTGATACACTTGAGGCTTCCAAGTACCATCGACTTTTAATCATTGGTTCGTTTTCGTTTGATCGTACAACACATTGGCTAAAGCTGAGTCCATGTCACGATTCCACACAACATATGATCTCGACTGAGATGCAATTTGTTTCCCTTTCTTTGTCATCCTAATACATACCAAAGTGAATGACACAGAATTAGTAATAAAGCACAAAGGTTGATTAATAATGAACCTTCGACATTGTAGAATGAAGGCACAAGAAAAAGGTGATGGCTACAAGTGTAAATAGCTACTGCGAAGTCTGCAAGCAATGAACAAAACAATGTTACTCCAATATTCAAAGATCATAAAACTTATCAAAGACATAAAATTATTCATAACTACTGACCAACTTTAGCATCAAATCTTATGGATGCTAGCCCCCTCTCAAAGTCGGTATTCATCCCACATTTGCATAGCTAAATCATCTCTAAAGTTACTCCATTCATTTATAACTCTCACAGTGATGATACGCTCCTCATCTACATTCTTAATTTCTAAAACAGGATCATCTTCTAATTCTCGATCCACATCATTCAACAAGTCGTCTTCATTCATCTCTTCATGTAAAAAATTGTGAACAATACAACATGCATTAATGATCCTAATTTGAGTCTTAACACTATAAAAACTAGCTGTCCGTAATATAGTCCATCGCTTTTTTAGCAATCTGAATGCCCTCTCAATTGTGTTTCTAGCAGAGGAATGACGTTGGTTAAATAACTCCTTATAGTTTCTTGGACCATTTTCTCTCCAAGACTTATATGATAGCCAGTCCCTCTATAAGGTGCCAAAAACCCCAGCCCATTTGTATACCCAGCATCCACAAGAAAGTATTTAAAATCAAAATCTTCAGTCATAACAATGTCAAACTATGAAGCAATACATATATAATAATTAAAAAATTATATTCCTACTTAAGGGAAGTTTCAAGCCATTGGGTCGACGCAAAGCATTACGCAAAACACGAGAATCTGATGTTGAACCCTCCCAACCAGGTAGCACATATGAAAATCTCAAATTGGCATCACACACCTAGTACATTTGTACTGGTCTCTCCTTTTCTATTTCGATATCTATTTTGATCTTCTAAGGGAATAGTTAATTGGATATGAGTCCCATCAAGTGCCCCGATAGCATCCTAAAATTGCACAACCTTACAATTAGTTCTATTAAACAAAAGTATTAAACATGAAAACCTTAATAAAAGAACCATAGTTACCTCAAATCATTTCCACTTCTCCATGTCTCTCTCATTAGGATTTGTATATTCTTGTCTAATATAGAGACTTCCTATCTTCATAACTACTCGAAGTACTTTGTGAAACTGCCGACTAATTGTTTCATTTGAACGATAAAAAACTGTTTTGCTTGTCTTATTTTTTACATTATGAGGTAAATATGCAAAAACGTAGCGACAATTTCTTCAATCGTGACATTTCTTGATGCTACTACTCCCCCTCTAGTACATAGAACATCACATAACCTCTTAAACACTTGAGGATTCATCCTTAGTTATTCAACACAATTATTTTCATTGCAAATAAGAGTTCGAATCCAATACTTTCTAAGGTATGTCCTTTCATCCTCTTCTTCGTTTGTTCTTGAACTCTCCTTCAACATGTGCTTTGTACAGTACCAAACACCAATGGTAGCAACTATAAAACTAACCGCTATCATAATAATTTTCTCATCCTCTCTCCTCTCAAATTCTTCCCTTGTACGTTTATGTTGGATCATTGAATCCCTTCCATCATTTATCATTTTTAACCTATCACATTAAAAGTTGAACATGCAAGCAGATTACACATATATCCTGAATATATATTTAACAGGATGCAAATTTAATAAAGTCCTAAGAAAAAACAACTTAAGACATAGAAATAACACCCTACTTTGAAATAACATCCATAAGATTGCATGACAATAAAAAATTACATATGTTAGAAGCAAAACCTTTCTTATGCTAGAAGGCAAATTAATGTGAATCTGTCTGCATCATTACCTAATGAGCTGAAGATTAGAGGACATAATAGATGTATATATTCTCAAAAGGTGGTGTATGAACTAAAGCCTAGGCGGTGCACACATTGTAAAACTGTAGGGCATGACTCTTGAAGCATGTAGAAGGAGGAAACCTGTAGTACAAGGTATATGCTTTAGATTCTCAAGCTTATCATCAGCCAGTAAAGTCGGAGCTAGGGTTATTAATCATTAGAATGTAACTTCAGAGCCGAATGTAACTTCATGTGCATCTCATCATCAACTATAATCACGCTAGCAAAGTCAGAAAGAAAAAGAAGCGTCCAAAGGTCTATCGAACCATGGACTTCGATACCAATTTGTTATGTTTGTTATGTTACTTAGATCCATGAATGGTCACTAACTAGATTAATCAACTTCGAACAAAATTGACCCAAAAGCATTAGCCCTTAATTCATTTAACCAGATTTTCATTTAATTGTTCTCCTAATGTCGAACCTTATCTAATGTCCCAGGGAGATCAAACTCACACACTGAAATAAATGAATGACTGCGATCAGTTGTGAACCCTCGATTGTGACAAAAAATACTACAGACTAGCAAACTCCAATCCAATTAGGACACAAAAGAATAAGTGAGTTATCACTGTTAGAAGAGAATAATTTCACCTATAACGACGTTCATAATCCATTAATTAATGAACATATAAGCAAATATCACTTACGGCATGTGAAGTAGAAAAACATCCCCGCGTTTAGATTGATGCTTACCTTTAAAAGCTAAAACCAACCAAATATTACACCGATGTTGAAGAAGAAAAGGGTTTTGGGGCTAAATAGTTGCAACAATTCCATCAAACAAAGTTATTATTAACACTATATAAACCCTAGATCATATCTAGGGTTTCAACTGTAGGGGGAGAGGCAGGGGGAGAGGCGACGGGGGCGGCGGCGGGGGGGGAGGGGGGAGGTGAAGAGAGAGACTTTACCTGTGAGCGAAACCAGAGAGAGAAGATCAGGACTTGAAACCAGGGAGAGGGGGAGAGGCGGTGGCAGGAGGGGGGAGGCGGCGGGGGGAAGGAGGCGGCGACGGGGGTAGGGGGAGAGAGAGAGATCGAAACCAGAGAGAGAGAGAGAGAGAGAGGATCGCGACTTGAAATTCCTCTTTGTTAAATGATCGGGTCGGGATTTGATGATAAAGTGTGGGGTGAAATTTGAAATCAGTTGTTTTGGGCTTCCAAATTCCTCTTTGTTAAATCAATTGATTTAAAATCTAGGCCCAAATCAGAACCCAAACTAGATATTTGGATTTGAAATACCCTGGATTTTAAATCCAGGCCCAAATCCAAGTTTCCAAACACACCCTAAGGGCTAATGCTTTTGGGTCAATTTTGTTCGAAGTTGATTAATCTAGTCAGTGACCATTCATGGATCTAAGTAACATAACAAACATAACAAATTGGTATCGAAGTCCATGGTTCGATAGACCTTTGGACGCTTCTTTTTCTTTCTGACTTTGCTAGCATAGTTATAGTTGATGATGAGATGCACATGAAGTTACATCGGCTCTGAAGTTACATTCTAATGATTAATAACCCTAGTTTCGACTTTACTGGCTGATGATAGGCTTGAGAATCTAAAGCATATACCTTGTACTACAGGTTTCCTCCTTCTACATGCATCAAGAGTCATGCCCTACAGTTTTACAATGTGTGCCCTGCCTAGGCTTTAGTTCATACACCACCTTTTGAGAATATATACATCTATTATGTCCCCTAATCTTCAGCTCTGTAGGCGTATAAAATTGCCTATAGGTCCCTTCGCACAGCTCGACGACGCTGATTCGACAAATGGACCATCGGACGACAT
>BQKN01066468.1:174583-197989 GCA_022839385.1 Asparagus kiusianus
TGGTGAAACGATCCCTCCCGGCTATTATCTCCTTGGTGGGATAATACGCGTAATACTGCGTAGATCCGACCGGATCTAGATCTCGCGGTGGTCCATGGCAAACAACCCCGGCGCAGGCAAACAACCCACAAAGCGAGTGACCGCAAAACAGGAGCTCGCGATCTGTTCGACAAACAAGGAAATAAAGTTGTAATCTTTTTTTTTGTTTTCTTTGATTTCTTGTAACCGGATCTTATAAAAAGACCGGATCTTTATAACACAAAAAATTGTTATTTTAAGATGACAATGGAATCAACAATGAAAGAAGCAACAAATTTTCCCGCGAACAAGCTCATCAGGTAATGATGCAGGCAGATTCACATCAATTTGCCTTATAGCATAAGAAAGGTTTTGCTTCTAACATATGCAATTTTTTATCGTCATGCAATCTTATGGATGTTATTTCAAAGTAGGGTGTTATTTCTATGTCTTAAGTTGTTTTTTCTTAGGACTTCATTAAATTTGCATCCTGCTAAATATATATTCAAGATATATGTGTAATCTGCTTGCATGTTCAACTTTTAATGTGATAGGTTAAAAATGATAAATGATGGAAGGGGTTCAATAATCCAACATAAACGTACAAGGGAAGAATTTGAGAGGAGAGAGGATGAGAAAATTATTATGATAGCGGTCAGTTTTATAGTTGCTACCATTGGTGTTTGGTACTATACAAACTACAAAGCACATGTTGAAAGAGAGTTCAAGAACAAACGGAGGATGAAAGGACATATCTTAGAAACTTTTGGATTCGAACTCTTATTTGCAATGCAAATAATTGTGTTGAACAACTACGGATGAATCCTCAAGTGTTTAAGAGGTTATGTGATGTTCTATGTACTAGAGGGGGATTAGTAGCATAAAAAAATGTCACGATTGAAGAAATTATCGTTATGCTTTTGCATATTTTAGCTCATAATGTAAAAAATAGGACAAGCAAAACAGATTTGACATTGTTATGGACAGCTAATTATTATATATGTATTTCTTCCCCGTTTTGACATTGTTATGACTGAAGATTTTGATTTTGTAGATAAATACTTTCTTGTGGATGCTGGGTATACAAATGGGCTGGGGTTTTTGGCACCTTATAGAGGGACTCGCTACCATATAAAGTCTTGGAGAGAAAATGGTCCAAGAAACTATAAGGAGTTATTTAACCAACGTCATTCCTCTGCTAGAAACACAATTGAGATGGCATTCGGATTGCTAAAAAAGTGATGGACTATATTACGGACAGCTAGTTTTTATAGTGTTAAGACTCAAATTAGGATCATTAATGCATGTTGTATTGTTCACAATTTTTACGTGAAGAGATGAATGAAGACGACTTGTTGAATGATGTGGATCGAGAATTAGAAGATGATCATGTTTTAGAAATTAAGAATGTAGATGAGGAGCGTATCACCACTGTGAGAGTTACAAATGAATGAAGTAACTTTAGAGATGATTTAGCTATGCAAATGTGGGATGAATACCGACTTTGAGAGGGGGCTAGCATCCATAAGTTTTGATGCTAAAGTTGGTCAGTAGTTATGAATAATTTTATGTCTTTGATAAGTTTTATGATCTTTGAATATTGGAGTAACATTATTTTGTTCATTGCTTGCAGACTTCGCAGTAGCTATTTACACTTGTAGCCATCACCTTTTTCTTGTGTCTTCATTCTACAATGTCGAAGGTTCATTATTAATCAACCTTTGTGCTTTATTACTAATTCTGTATCATTCACTTTGGTATGTATTAAGATGACAAAGAAAGGGAAACAAATTGCATCTCAATCGAGATCATATGTTGTGTGGAATCGTGATATGGGCTCAGCTTTAGCCAATGTGTTGTACGATCAAACGAACCAAGGATTAAAAGTCGATGGTACTTGGAAGCCTCAAGTGTATCAAGTTGCGGTTGATGCACTAAAATCATTTAATAGCAACTTGAACAAAGATAACGTGAAGAATCGACTCAAAATTTGAAAAACACATTATAATGTTATCTATGACATTAAAAATAAAAGTGGTTTGACGTGGTGGGATGATGAGAAGAAAATGGTGATTATACCCGCTAGTGAGCAAAAAATATGGAGCGATTATGTTTTGGTAATATCGCACTTTATACTTATTAATTTGAATTATTAGTTTGTTACATATATCTAACAATATTTGTGAATGTTCTTATATTGTTGGCTAATCCAGATGCAAAAGACTACCAGAATCGTTTGATTGAAAATTAGAATGACATTATGGTGTTATGTACAAAAGATAGAGCCAATGGTGAATGTGTAGAAATCTTTGAAGAGGCTGCTAATGCAATGCAACATGAGGTATCTGAGGCACAATCCGAAACAAATGAATGTGGAAGCTCTTCAAGGAAACATCTTCCTAGAGCATCAACTAGTGGTGAGATAAGCTCAAAGAAACAAAAGAAGGGGGATAAAATGGTTGATTCACTTGCAGTGATGGCAGCTTCTGTAAGTGAGTATTTTAATGAGAGAAAGAATGAAGTAGTAAGAAAACCACCAACCAGAGAGGAGATTCATCAAGTGATCTCAAAAATACCCAACTTAAGTCGTATTCAAGTGTTCAATGCATTTGAGAAGATAATGGATAGCAACCCGGAAAAATTTTATTTGTTGCATTCACTTCCTGATGATGAAAAAAGAGATTTTATTCTCTTTATTCTTAAGGAGTAGTTTCTAGTTTTCAGGTCGGACTACTTTTCTTCATCTCAATGTTATTTGAATAATATTTTTAACCGAATATTTCTAATTTTTTGATGATTCCTTATGAATACATTAGGGTTTGGTGATTTTGATGGATTCTTAGCTAATTCAAGTAAGGAGTGCTTGTCTCATCTCAAAGGTACAAATTTTTTATTTTATTGAGAATTTTGTTCTTTTTATTTAGTGTATACTTGATTATGATGCATTTCTAAATGCATTTCTTACTCATACTCTAATATATATGTGTGAAGTTAACCAAGTCTACAGCATATGTATGAATTCTGGACTACCTTTGTCATGCTATGATTATTAAAGGGAACAAATAGATCAATACGTCAGTTTATAATTGACTACTTAATATATGAAAATTATCTTATTTGTGTTCCTACAAATTGTTCAATTAATATAAGTTTCCTCCCTCTTAAAGGCTTATGCACATAGCAACAATCATAGCGACAAAATACAACATTTGCCTGCTCCTGGTAATTCATCAGAAGTTTATGCGAAAATTTTATCTTTTTCGCGTAAGTTTACGCATAATTGAGTTGGATATTGGAGAGTGGATCATCATGTCACATTCAAAACCATAGCCAAAACCAATATTAGAATTCAACACATTTACATTTTCTTCGATGTAGGAGCATCATCTTTCGAGTCAGTAAATTTGTACTTCGGAATCACGTCTTCAGACTAACGTGAAGAATTCGCGTAAGTTATTTTATGAATTTGAAAAAATTATTGATCTGCTCATTTTTTTTGTAGGTTTTGGGCTCATATCGTGATGACATATGAATTACTCTTTTATTGCTGCGGATAGGGTTTATCATACAAGCACTTCTGAATCCTCAGTTGCAATTTCTTTACATCAAGGATACTTCTCTTCTCACATGCTATTCAATTTGCAACTCTTTGTATTTTTTCTTATTAACATTTATCTTGGTCAAAGACCAAATTGACTATGTAATTGTCAGTTGTACCTGTATTTGAGAAGATAATAGAATTGTTACTTATTTGCTCTGATATCAACTTATTCTCACTTTGAATATGTATGAAATATGAAACAAGCCTCAAGTATTTTTCAACCTGGATATCTGTGAAATATGCAATGGTAATGTATTATTTAGATGTTTTTTGTAAGATACTTGATATGTTCGTAGAGTTTTCTTCATTTTCATTTTGTTGAAACTCTTGCAAGTTATGGTAGGCAATGAATTTGAAAACTTAGTAAATGTAGCTACCATCGTCAAAATTACCTAAATTTGTGTTTTTTGGTTACTATTTTACACATCTCCATTGCATTTGATGTAAACAAGATGAATTAAGAGAATAAATTTTCATTAATTTTAAATTCAAATTCATGTATAATAAAGTACCCAAACACTAGATTTTGAAATCAAAGATTTCGAATCCTTTCATTTAATAAAGATATCCAAACATAAGATTTCTTAAATCATGCATTTCAAATCCTAAATTTAAAATCCCTTGATTTTAAATCAACTTCCCAAATCCAAATCAAAGTTCCCAAACGCAGCCTAATAAAAGCATTTGGTGCAAGACATCCCTATACCATGAGAACATTGCAAAGGTTATTTTCAAACAGTTTGCTTAAACATACTGTCAAAGTATAAGCATGGCCAAAAGGAAGATGGAAGACGAGAAAGAACTAAGTAGTTCCCAAGAAATGACGGCAGTAAAGCCCAAGATAAATATGGAAGTTCCTGTTGAATATTTAAATAATAATAAGGATGTCAATTTCTATGGAGAATCCCACTAGACAAATAATAAAGTTTTAAAGTTCCTTCTGTTATATCAGACCCCCAAAGTTATATATGAACTTTATAATTTTATACTTTGACATGCTGAAATGTTGAACGTCCTATTATAGGCTGAAACCTGGTTCCTTTTTTTTAACAGTGAGGTACATAATTGAATTCATTTTTCAAATGTGCACCCAATGAGATTTGAATCTTGACTACTTTAATATCAACTTAAAATTCTTTCCACTACAAAAACTCCAAAGTTATGACGAGGGTCAAAAGTTAACTTTAAACGCTCGACATTAAGAATGCCAACTACAAAGGAGACCACTCCTAACCACAATTTGCATATAACTATGCATATGACATAACATACAAGTAGATTGTATTAGATGGAAAATATAAAGGAACAAGCAAGAAAACACTGGAAACATAACCAAGTTTTGCTGCCTCAGAAGGATAAAAAAATGTCATGCATCACCAGAGGCCCTTAACTACGTCAATAACCATTGCATATAAAGAAATTTAAAGATAAACAAGAAGCCCCATTTTACTTACATTAAAACTCTACCATCTTGTTTGCCATGAGAAAAATGCTGGGACTCATACCCTGCCAAGACAGCATGAAAAAAAGTCACATGTTTCTTGCCTATACATTGATCCAGCCAGCTGGCTTGGGTAACAAGAAAGAAGATATAGTAAAAGATAAAAAGGCAGCAAAAGAACATACCTGCAGCAGCATTGACACAGAGTGAGAATGCAAGGCAAATTACTGATCTAATGTGAATGTGGTGAAGCTGAGGGGTTCTCTGGTGTAGGATACATGTTCAGCATATTCCCCTTCATACTGGTTGTGAATTTCCACATGGTTTAAGTGTAGAATCTTGGGCCACTCCTCCTCATCTATTTCGCACATCTGTATGAACAGATCTTCACAGCAATATATCTCCAACTTCTCAGGCTTCGGTGATTTCTCAGACTCCAATAACCACTCTGGAAGAGATTTCATTTCGAAATCATAAATCTTCATGAACTGCAAGGAAGAAAGGCTCTCCACCACATTCAAGGATGGGCAATCTATTACTAATAGTTTTTCGAGTGCAGGGAGATCAGAAATTCTCTTCAGGCTGGAACATCTATTAATTTTTAATTTCTGAAGGGAATAACTGTTACAAATCGATTCCAAGCTGTCAGCTTCTCTAATTAACAATACCTTCAACGCGATCGCATGGCATGAGAGGCCCTCAGGGATAGTAATTGTTGGGGAAATTACCCACTAAACCAGAGAATAGAGAGACAATCACAAACACAATGTTTACGTGGTTCGGCAATGTGCCTACGTCCACGGGGCAAGGAGGGGATAGATCTCACTAAATAGAGAGAGGGAGTACAAATAGAGATTACAATCACTCAATAATCTCACAAACAACAAATCACTCTTGATTTGTCTCTACTCTCAATCTCTCTCACAAAATTGCCCAAATACCAAACCTTAATCACTCTCTAAGCTCTTATGACTTTCTCAGACTCTGATAGGTCTCTTAAGCTTAGATTATTTAAGAAGAGAGCGGAGAGGGGGGGGGTTTATAGCTTCCATGCCCTCTCTTTTGTCAACAAATTCGGCACCTCCCCCCTCTCTCTTTGTCAACAATTACGGATCCAGCTCCCCTCTTTCAACACAGAAAACCAGCTACACACCAAAAGCCAGCCACCCCCCAAATCAACAATTTCGGCCCTCTCTCTCTTTCGGTGCCTCTATATTTGACTAACAATCTCCACCTCGGTGAAGTTTTCCCAAAACTGAGCCGACACCAATAACTAGTGAGTCTTCACCCACAATGCCCCAAAAGGGGCCACTTAACAAGTGCGAATGCCTCCCAAATTCAAGCAGTGCTTGAACTTGAAGGCCGGGATGGGTTTGGTCAACATGTCAGCTGGATTGTCTGCAGTACCTATCTTCTTCATCGTGATGTTTCTTTCAGCAGTTGCCTCACGAATGAAATGATATCTGACATCAATATGTTTTGTCCTCTCATGATGTGCTGAGTTTTTGCTTAGATGTATTGCGCTCTGATTGTCGCAAAATACAACTGAACTAGCCTCCTGCTGTAGTCCAAGCTCACTCACGAGATTTCTCAACCAAATGGCCTCTTTTACCACTTCTGCTGCTGCCATGTATTCTGCCTCTGTAGTAGACAAAGCAACTGTCGACTGTAGAGTCGATCTCCAACTAATAGCTGAGCCAAAAAGAGTAAAAAGATAACCAGTCAAAGATCTCCTTTTATCGAGATCACCTGCATAGTCAGAATCTACAAAACCTACAACTGAGGTTCCCAAAGTACTGCTTTCAAAAACTAAACCCAAATATGAGGTACCCTTGAGATACCGAAGGATCCACTTCACTGCCTCCCAGTGTGCCTTTCCTGGTTGAGCCATGTATCTGCTCACTACACTGACTGCCTGGGCAATGTCTAGACGAGTGCAAATCATAGCATACATAATGCTACCCACTGCATTAGAGTATGGAACTCGGGACATCTCCTTCTTCTCGTTCTCACTTGTAGTTGAATCTGAAGCCGAGAGCCTAAAGTGAGAAGCCAAAGGAGTCGTAACGGGCTTGGCCTTCTTCATCCCAAAGCGTTCAAGTACCTTTTCAATATAGCTCTTCTGTGAGAGATATAATGTTCCAGCTTTCCTGTCCCTCCTGATCTCCATACCTAAGATCTTCTTTGCTGCACCAAGATCTTTCATCTCAAACCCATCATTGAGTTGTTTCTTCAAAATAAGAATCTGTGACATGTTCTTAGCAGCAATAAGCATGTCATCGACAAATAATATAAGATAAATAAAAGAATCATCTCCTAGATGCATGTAGTACACACAACTATCATAAGTACTTCTTGAGTACCCATGACTAAGCATAAAATTATCAAACCTCTTGTATCACTGTCTGGAAGATTGCTTCAGGCCGTACAAAGATTTCTTCAATCTGCAAACTTGATCTTCTTTACCTTCTACGAAGTATCCCTCTGGCTGAGACATGTAGATAGTCTCCTCAAGTTCGCCATGTAAAAATGCAGTCTTCACATCAAGCTGCTCAAGCTCCAGATCAAATAGAGTAATCATGGCAAGCAATACACGAATGGAGGTATGCTTCACAACCGGAGAGAACACTTCATTATAGTCAATTCCCTCCTTTTGTCTATAACCACTAGCCACCAACCGTGCTTTGAATCTAGCATCTTCAACCCCTGGGATCCCTTCTTTCTTCTTGAAAATCCACTTGCATCCAATTGCCCTTTTACCCTTAGGTAATTGCACCAAATCCCAAGTCTGATTCTTGTAGAGTGACTCGAGTTCTTCTGTCATAGCTGTGGCCCAACATCCAGATTCTCCGCATGAGACAGCTTCAGTAAAGTTTGATGGCTCTTGAATACTCATCTCTTCAGCTATCGTGAGAGCATACGTCACTAATTCAGCATGCACATATCTTTGAGGAGGTTTGATCTGTCTCCTCTCTCTGCCAATGGCTATGGAATAAGGTTCTTCAGTCTCAGCATCATCAGCATCTAAGCCTGAATCATGTTGCTCTTCTACAGCTGTAGGAGCAAATTTTATAGACGACTTTTGAGATGTCTCTCCCTCGAGCTCCACCTGAAGCTCCACCTTATCCATGGTCTTCTCTACATTTCCTATAGACTCAACAGAAACCTTCCCACGATCAAGCATATATCTTTCATTAAAAGTAACATCTCTACTAATAATGAATTTAGGAGAATCAGGTTCAAAACTCCACAAACGATAGCCTTTAACACCATCAGCATAACCAATAAATATGCATTTCTTAGCTCTAGGCTCAAGCTTACCCTCTCTAACATGATAGTAAGCAGGACATCCAAATACCTTTAAATTTGAATAGTCATTTGGTTTACCTGACCATACCTCATTTGGAGTCTTGTGTTCAATGGCTGTAGAAGGAGACCGATTCACCAAGTAACAAGCTGTGTTAACAGCTTCAGCCCAGAAGCCTTTATCCAAGCCAGAGTTTGAGAGCATACACCTAGCTCTCTCCATCAACGTTCTATTCATGCGTTCTGCCACCCTGTTTTGCTGAGGAGTGTGCCTGACCGTGCGATGTCGTACGATCCCAGAATTTGAGCAGAACTGATTGAACTCACCACTGCAGAACTCTAAGCCATTATCTGTTCGGAGACGTTTAATCTTCTTTCCAGTTTGATTCTCAACAAGTACTTTCCACTTCTTGAAAGTTTCGAACACCTCGCTTTTGCGCCTGAGAAAGTAAACCCAAACTTTTCTGAAAAAATCATCAATAAATGTCAGAAAATAAAGAGCACCACCTTTGGATGGAACCTGAGCAGGTCCCCACAAATCTGAATGGATGTAGTCGAGAGTGCCCTTCGTTGTATGTGAGCCAGTCGAGAAGCTGACCCGAGTTTGCTTCCCAAACACACAATGCTCACAGAAATCCAGTGATGATGTATGGTCACCACAGAGTGCCACGTTTACTCAAAATAGTCATCCCCTTCTCACTCATGTGGCCTAAGCGCATATGCCACAACTGAGTAGTGTCTCTATCAGCATCAGAAGACACATCTGCAGAGCCTGTCACCGTACTGCCTTAGAGAACATAAAGACTGTTCACCTTACTACCTTTCATTACAATCAATGAACCCTTAGTAACTCTAAGAGCTCCACCTTCGCCAGTGTAAGAACACCCAATAGAATCCAAAGAACTCAAAGAAATCAAATTTTTCTTTAAGTCCGGGATGTGTCTTACATCTGATAAAGTTCTCACTATCCCATCATGATACCGAATGCGAACTGTACCAATGCCAACTGTCTTGTAAACTGCATTGTTGCCCATCAAAACTGATCCACCACTTATAGATCTGTAAGTAGTGAACCAATCTTTATTTGGACACATATGAAAAGACGCACCTGTATCCAAGATCCATTCTCTATCGGAACGGCCATCCAAGGGACATACTGTAAGAACTGTTTCAGTAACAACGGCAGTATCAGCCTTTGCCGTATTAGCTGAATCTGAGGTTTCACCACGCTGGTTGTCTTTCTTCTTTAGAGCATAACATTCTGATTTGTAATGCCCTTTCTTGTGACAGTAGAAACACTCCACATGTTTCTTGTTTTGGGCTGATCTGGACTTCGAACGATTTCTGGATTGCCCTTTATCACCCTCTCTGGTCTTCATTCTACCTCTGGCTAGCAGACCGTCAGCCTGCCTATCGATACCTCTCCCATTCAACTTTATTCTTAACTCAGCAGAATTCAAAGAGGCCTTCACATCCTCAAGACTTATGGATTCTCTTCCATACAACATAGAGTTAACAAAGTTTTCATAAGAGTCAGGCAATGAACATAACACAATGAGAGCCTGGTCTTCATCATCACGCTTTAGATCCAGGTTTTTCATATCCATGACAATTTTATTAAATTCATCAAGGTGTTCTTGAATGGGTGTACCTTCCTTCATCTTTAATGTGTATAGCCGCTGCTTCAGGTATAATCTCGTAGTAAGAGATTTCTTCAGGTAGAGACTTTCGAGCTTTGACCACAACCCCGCTGCCGTTTCCTCATCGGCAACTTCACGAAGCACATTGTCGGATAGTGACAATTGCAAGGCGCTGTGAGCCTTTTCGTCCATCTCTTCGATCTCAGGACTAGTCATATCTTCTGGGTATTTCCCGTCGATAGCTTTAACTGTGCCTTCACATCGCAACAAAGCCTTCATCTTTATCCTCCATAAGCCGAAATTATTCTGGCCATCGAAGATCGACACCGAGAACTTTACAGAAGCCATTGTGGAAGATTGAAAGCTGTCCTAGAACCGAGAAGCTCTGATACCAGTTTGTTGGGGAAATTATCCACTAAACCAGAGAATAGAGAGACAATCACAAACAAAATGTTTACGTGGTTCGGCAATGTGCCTACGTCCACGGGGCAAGGAGGGGATAGATCTCACTAAATAGAGAGAGGGAGTACAAATAAAGATTACAATCACTCAATAATCTCACAAACAACAAATCACTCTTGATTTGTCTCTACTCTCAATCTCTCTCACAAAATTGCCCAAATACCAAACCTTAATCACTCTCTAAGCTCTTATGACTTTCTCAGACTCTGATAGGTCTCTTAAGCTCAGATTATTTAAGAAGAGAGCGGAGAGGGGGGGTTTATAGCTTCCATGCCCTCTCTTTTGTCAACAAATTCGGCACCTCCCCCCTCTCTCTTTGTCAACAATTACGGATCCAGCTCCCCTCTTTCAACACAGAAAACCAGCTACACACCAAAAGCCAGCCAACCCCCAAATCAACAATTTCGGCCCTCTCTCTCTTTCGGTGCCTCTATATTTGACTAACAGTAATCAATTTAGGGCAATTAACAAGCAGTGACTCCTGCAGACAAGGCATTGTGTGGAATTTGCTCTCCCACTGCCATTTCTCCCACATAGCAAACTCATGAAATTCAAGATGTTCCAACTTAGGGAATGCAACAGTAGATGCTAAAGCATGTTTTCCTTTATTACCATGTACTCTACCACCACTTGTGCCCATGAATTCAGGTCCAATGGTATTGATTGATGGCATCTCCAAAATATGAAGAATAGCAAGATTTGGCAGCTCCCCAAGGGATGAAAGATTCTCACAGTATTTAAACTTTTTGAGGAGTAACCTAGTCAAGTTGGGAAGTTCCATCACAGTCATCCAATGGGGCAACCTGCTGCAAGGATAACCTTGTAGTCGGAGTTCATCTAGGCAAGTTGGAGGTTGGAGCAGCTCGGAGATATCCTTAATCCTCTTGATCTCAACCTCGGTTGCTTTATCCATCCAGTTGTAACCACAACTAAGAAAGAAACGAGTAAGATGGGACTTCTCTGTAAGCTGTGCTGCTCTCGCCTCGAAACTATTGGATGTCGCCTCAAAACTCAGCGATAAATTCCTAAGATGCAAAAGAGGACCCAACTCGTCTAAAGTGCTCCATTTTCCTGTGTTTGTGGTGGGAGTCCCATCCACTTCTACTGGACAATGAAGGCAATAGCCTTTAAGGCAAGTAAGTTGAGTCAAACTTCCTATTCCTGCAGGAATGCCATTCAAACGTGTGTTCATGATGTCAAGACATCTAAGGTCCTTCAGAGACACTACACTAGATGGTAGGCGATCTAATTCCTTGCAATCATTGAGGTGCAAAAACTGTAGATTTTTCAGATCTCCTATGTTTTCTGGCAGTTCTCTTATCTGAGTGCAACCAAGACCCAAGTATCTCAGATGTGCCAGGGAAGTTAAAGTATCTGGTAGCTCCCCAACTCTGGAACCGTAAAGTTCTAGTACACGGAGAAAAGGAAGGTGACCAAGAAGGTCACTCAGATGTTTTGATTGGTTATTGAACAAAATGAGGGTCCTCAGAGACACCTTACTTCTCAAAATATCATCAACATGCAACTCTCCCACTTCTATTGAGAGCCGACAAAGTCTCATCCAACTGTCCTTGTTGCTCAGCTTCTCCGGCACATCAACAAACAAACTCTCATCTTGTGACAAGAATTCAGCAAGAGGGCGTAGAAGGTCATGCATCATATGCACAGACCTAAAGTACATGGGGTTGAGCTGTAAGAAGCTTCTGCAAACTAACTCCTTATAATATTTGTGTCCAGTCTTATCCATCAATGCAGGTGAACCGCCTTGGCCTTTTATAAAACCTTCGGCAGTCCATAGGTCAACAACCTCATACATACTAATATCGTAGCCCTTTGGTAACAAAAACCACCACAAAAAGCACTGTTTAATATGGGGCGGCAACTGCAAGTAGCTCCAGTATAATGCTCTATTAACTTGCTCAGGGAATCCAGAGATAGACCACACATTACTTTCGAGGACTGCTTCCCAGTCACTCCTTGACTTTACTTTTCGCATAGAGCACCTCCCATGGCCTTGATAGCTAAAGGAAGACCCCCACATTTCTCAACAATCTTTATCCCAATGTCTTGTAAATGCTCAATCTCCCACTCCTTCCCCCTCGGTACCAGCTTTTTGCAAAGAAGCGACCATCCATCTTCTGGAGACAATATATCCACTTTGTGACAATAAACTGCCCTCATCCTATTGGCAACTCTCTCATCTCTGGTAGTCACAAGAACTCTACTACCCACCACACCTACACTAAGAGGGTTTCTCAGTAACATTTCCCATACACTCACGTCCCAAACATCGTCAAGCACGAGCATGAACTTCTTCCCTCTTAGACATGTCACCAACTTGTTTACAAGCTGATTCCTACTAACTACATTCCCATGATCACCACCGGCACCAAAAATCACATCCTTTAGGAGATCATTCCCATCAAAACTTTTAGACACGGAAATCCAAATTTTCAACGGAAACTGTCCAATTGTGCTATCATTGAATACCTGTTGAGCTAGTGTGGTCTTACCTATGCCCCCCAACCCCACAATTGCAAACATGAGAACATTTTCACTCCCGTCGGGCTTAGTGAGTAACTGGACCAGTTTTCTTGTGTCATCTATGATTTTAGTTCCAACAAGATCAGACTCCACTATTGAAGAAGTCTTTTCACTTATCTCACTCACCATGCTCTCATCACTAAGATTGCCACAAAGGGAGACAAGTCCATATAAGCTCTTCTCCTCGGATATCTTATCTAACATAGAGTTGAGAGTTTTGATTCTTTTACCAATATCATGAGCAAATACAGGATTGCGGAAACATGTTGGTAAAGGTAAACAAGATAGTTGATAAAAGTTGTTGCATCCCCATGTTCCGCTCCAAAAAAGTTCCTGTGAACATAATCACCCCATCGTTTCTAAGAAATTTGCCTCATCTCATCTAAATACCAAAATTTAATATCCTTAATAAACATGCATGTCTAACACTTTAATCTATTGTTTTATAAGAATAATCCTTAATCAAATACTTATAAAAAGAACAGTATAACTAGAAAAAAGATTTGAAATCGGAGCATGAGCTAACTCCATTTTAGGTTAATAAGAGCTTATGTCACATCCACATAGCTTCATCTTATACCAAAGTGTAATATCCTTAATAAACATGCATGTTTAACACTTTAATCTATTGTTTCAATAAATTAGAAAGAGCAAATTTACGTAGTGAGAATAATCCTTAATCAAATAATTATAATAAGAAACAATGTAACTAGAAATAGATTTTTGAATCAAATATGACATTATTAAGAATAAAATTTATTTGTAACATTGAGTAGGCAGTTTACCCATTTTAATATTTATTCACAAAAATAGACCCACTTCGATTTTATTTATAAAAATAGACCTAGTTTTAGCCATATTAGCATTATTACTGAAACTAAGTCGATTTTTACAAAAAATACAGTTTACTAATTAGCCAGGGTTGGCAACCCCGCTTAATTAGTTAAGATAGTTAGGTTAAAAACATCATTGATTGGCAACTACAGCTATTTTTGAACTAAGCTCTAAATAGTCATGTTTGTGAACTATGATTATTTTGAACTTTGATCCGCTCGTTAGGTGCAGTTAGCAACGCCATCTAATTAGTAAACTACATTTTTTTTACATCGACTCAACTTCACCTAACAGTGCTGACCTGGCTGAAACTGGGTTTATTTTTTGTAAATAAAATTGAAAGTCTTGAAGAGATTCTATTTTTATGAATAAATATCAAAATAGGTCTAATTGAAAAATTTCTCCTAAATTCTTACACTTCTCTTCAGTATTCATAGATTATTAACTATTTTGTTATAGGAATAATTAACTGAAAAGTAGTCACACTTTAATTAATAAAGGACTTCTGTTAGTTTTTATTACGAACTATGTTGCATGGAACTAGTATGGGTACTGCTATTGGTATCATTGTGCTACGAGACTCAACAAATTTATAAAAGGTTGGGTATGTAAACATTACTATATACATATATTGAAATTAATAACTGACATGATAATAATTTCGTCTTTTCATTTCTATGTTATGAGAATTAAAAACCTATAACAGTTTTCTCATGTAGATTAAAGAGGATGTGAAGTGTAAGATATCACTTCGAGAAGTGTATGATGAGTGTTTTAAATTAAAAGATGTAGTATTATATATATAGTTGACTTCACATCTGAATAAATGTATCCAAATATGCAAAGAGTGTACATGTCGGATACTGGTATGATTTCAAATAGAAATACCCACGTGACAGAGACTACAAATTTGAGAACTCAAACTCTATTGATAAAAGGAAAAAAAAATGAACTACTTGAGGTTTTCCTTGTATATATGAGACCCTATTTACAAAAAGGACATGGTTATTCATATCATTATTTTCCAATCAATAATACAAATCTTAATTATATGGTCAAACATTTCTAATAAAGTGGTATTGTGAATAAATGAATATTTTTTGACCCAAAATTCACGGGACCAGCCATGAGACAAGGTGACAATGACACAAGTCTTATATTGGAATTCTATCCAAAACCAATGGCTCGTATATAGACACATCACCTATCCCATGTTTGGTCCAATTATTTTGGATCCCAAAGTAATTTCTCAAATATAGACTTACAACAATACACTCCAATCAATCTTATTACTACACTAATTATTTCTTATTATTACATTGATAATTACTCATTATTTCTTATAGTTGTAATTTGCAAATAAATCCATTGATCCTTTTAAATCTCGCAAATCGAAAATACTTTTTATTTAATATTCTACATATTCTTCCTTAAAAAAATTTATAATAAAGTAAACAGTTTTTGTCATTTACTGATTCCTAAGAAAGTGGTACTGTGAATAAATGAACACTTAGTTGTACGAGTTATTTGTACCGAGGGTTTGAATCCCTCTCTCCCCGCTTCTTCTGATTATTTCAGACTTTCCAATGTGAAAAAATTTTGATCCTTTTTTTTTATCATAGGTAAATGTATGGAATATTATAAAAAGTAAGGAAAAACTCTAATTTTTTTATTCCTCACGCCTAGGGCTGTCCATTTTACCCGCTGGCCCGGGCCCGGCCCGGCCTCGGCCCGAAAATCCGGGCCAGGCCGGGTTCCGGGCCCGGGTCCGGGTTGCCTCAGCGGCGCCCGGCCCGGCCCGGTACAGTACGGCGCCGGGCAACATCCGGGCCGGGCAGCCCGGGCCCGGAGCCCGGCCCGTGTGGCAACGGTCACCACTCGTGACCGTTGTCGGAAATAAGCCGGACCGGGCCGGGCCGGCCCGACTCGGCCTGGACACAACGGTCACCAATGGTGACCGTTGTGTGAAAACGGCCCGGCCCGACCACAACGGTCACCAAAGGTGACCGTTGTGGCCAAAACGGCCGGGCCGGCCCGGCCCGGTCACAACGGCCAGATTTGGTCATTTGACCGTTTTGCCCCCAAATACGGTCAAAAAACGGCTATTTTGTGAGATTATTTTGGTCATTTGCCTAGGGGGCTGGTTCTATAAATAGAGGGGGTTTTCATTTATTTTCTTCACACCAAAAACTCATCTCTTCTCTCTTATACTCTCTCTTATACTCTTATACTCTCTTATTTATACTTTCTAATTCTTTCATCAAATGGCTTCCGGATCTGATTATGAAGAGCAAAACATATCTCCTGATCCTGAAATGAGTCCTCCTACTATGAGTCCTCCTACTATAAGTCCTCCTACCGAAGTTAATTCCGAATCCGGTGGCGACGAATCTGCACCAAGAGCTCCTAAACGGCCAAGATCCGATGTGTGGAATTTTTATGAGAAGATCGACGTCACCAAGGATGAACACGGTAGGATCCTCACCCAGAAGGCTAAGTATGCTTTGTGCGGCAAGATTTTTCAAGCTCATCATAAGAGCGGCACCAACCACCTCAAACGCCATTTAGATAAACACAACAAAGGCCAGACTCCTCAAGGTGATATCCGACAATCCATGATTTCTCAATCCTCCTCTTCTGGTAGTCTCGGTAGTTGGAACTATGATGCTGTCAGAGCCAGGAAATGCGTAATCAGGTTTATCATTCTTAAAAACCTTCCTTTTAAATTAGTAGAAGATGATGAATTTGAAGATATGTTTAGAGATGGTTTTTATCCTGCATTTAAAAAAATTTCTCGTCAAACCTGCCAACGTGATATTTTAAAATATTATCAGCAGGAACAAGAAAAAATAATTTCTTATTTTAAAAATTTAAACTGTAAATTTTCTTTAACTTCTGATATTTGGACATCTAGAGCACAAACTGGATATTTATGTATCACAGCACACTGGATTGATGAAAATTGGCAAATGTTTAAAAGAGTTGTTTCTTTTATTGCAATAGAAGAGTCACATATTGGTGCTAATGTTGCAAATTTAATAATTGAAGAACTTATGAAATTAGAAATTGCAGAAAGAATATTTTCTCTTTTACTAGATAATGCAAGTAATAACAATGTAGCTGTTGATTGTATTTTATATGGAATCCGAACCGATAATCATTGAGAGCCCGATACCTCACTTGCTATATAACGACACTAACCATGGGCCACCATAGAATTAGACTCAACTTAGGAAGTCAATAAGTCAACACAAGGGTAAGTGAGGGATTAGAGTTTTAGATGGTAATTAAGGCGGAGCGACATTTTCATAAATAAGTAAAGTTGAGGATATGAGAGAATGACTATAAATAGAAGAGAGTTTCTCTCCAAAAACCCTAGAAAAATTAAAGGTCAAGTAGAGGGTTGGAGCAATGGTGGATCTCATGAAGAAGATAAAGTCCAAATGGAGGATTAACCCTCAATATCCAATCTAATACTCTAGATCCATAATCGGCACCGTTAATCTTGTACAAAACATCATTTAATCTATGTGATCAAAAATTTACATAGTTTCGTGTCTTCTAGAATAGGAATCATAGTTTTGTGTCTTCTAGAATAGGAACCATACTAGTTTAATGTGTTGATTTTCAGATAGCTTAAGAGCCGTCCATTTTGCCAACAGATAATATAATGACTAGAAATATCTGAATTATATAACATTTTCTATATATAGATCACATGGTGTGTAAATCAAGATGGATAGTGCATATTATTATATTGATTACTGAGTAGCCTATTTGGCTAGCTCACTGTAGGAATCTCATCTCATCGCTTTATTTTATCATTTTCATATACACGGGAACATGCAACCTTATTATTAGAGCTTAATGAATGAAGATAATTGGAATTCAAACATAGTATATAGGAAATAAAAACAAATAAATATATTAATTCAAAAAATAGTTGCAATGAACAACTTAATGCAAAAAACTCACCAAAAAAGAATGATATCTATGATGGGGGGTGATTAAAGACGGCGAACACTTCTAGGTGAGAAGTTAATACTCATCAACATTGAAAATTGCCTATCGCACAAGAAATTCGTCTTTATCGAGACATTTGGAAAATATGTTTAAGAGAACAAACATGATTATTATGTAACTCCTCTTGATGGAAAGACTATTATGTAACTCCTCTTGATGGAAAGACTATGTTCTCAAAAGTTCGGTTTGCAAATATTCATAATATAGAAAGGTTCATTTCTTATAGTCTCATAGCACGATGGTGGTAAATATAATAAGTTAAAAACTGTTTGTTTTTAATAGATACCCAAAAAGCCCTTTAAAATCAAAATTATGAACGTGATATGAGCTAAAATGAACGCGACCTATGTCCAATAAGTTTTAGGAAATGGATGTGTAAGGGAGGATATGTGTCCAAGAAGTGTATGGCAATTGTTTTAACTTAAAACATAAATTATATAATTGCACACATGTTTGAGTAAAGGTATGCATATATTCAAGGAGTGTACATGAACGGAAGTGTCGGTGTAGTTATGGGCATAGTTGCACGGAACCCAATTCCTTTCGGTTCATGGGACGGGAACGGAAGCATGGTACGTCACACATTAGGAATTGGGTATGAGGGGAAGGCTTATACAGTACGTTAGGAAAAGCGATATGGTTCAAAAATGTAGGAATCAAAGGTTTTGGAAGAGTCAAATTTAAGAAATATACGCTAGTTGATATCAGTAAATACCAGTAATGCTTAAAGAACCTTGAGAACCATGTTGTAATTAAGGAATGTGTATTTTATTCGCACGATTTCTCATGTTTTTTGTTGTTTATTCTTTTGAAAAAAGAGTTAATTTTTTAAATTTTAACTGGCTTGAATTTTAAATCGGGTTGATAGAGTTGGTAAATTGGATCATGTTCCATCGTGAATCTAGGATAATCGAACTTGGGTCGTGGCTCACTATACCCTCCCACGTTCCCAACATATATGGGTATGGGTATGCACAGCGTACGTGTCTGGTATGTGTATGACTTCATGATAGAAATACCCGGACAACATATAAATTCACAAGAAAATACGTCTAAGAGAGTGCACATGATTATTGTGCAACTTCTTCGATGGACAAAAGCCAAGTTTAGTAATTTTAAAGGTTAAATTTGCAAAAAAACATAGCATAGAGAGGCTTCCCCGCAATACACTCATAGCACAACAGTGGTATACATAATTTATCCTAAGATTCTTACACCCTCTTACATGAATTTTTAAAGTGGTACGGGAAGGAATAGCAAAACAAGATAAATAAAATAAGGAAGTCCGTTCTTACTGTTTGTGTATTTTCATGAGAAGCATATTTCTCAGACTCAATTCTGCAGAGATCGAGGATGTCATCTGCATCATACATCACATCCTTGAGTTTTTTGATCCACCTACTGATGCCTTCGTCATCGATCCTCCTCTTTTCTGCATCAGCTACTACTCTGCTTATTATCTCAAGTTTGTTCTGGAGGCTCTCAATTTCATCCTCCACACCCAAGAGCATGTCCAACTCGTCCTGGACCAGCTTCTCCAGGAAACCCTTGAAGTTATCGACGAAAGCATCTAAGATCATGGCCATCTCTCCTCAGAGAAAATTAAGTTTGGTTTTTCTTTCAGCAGTAAGACAATGTGTAGCCTCCTACCCAACAAACAAATATTTATAACAGGCCTCACAGATGAGCAAACCAATTGTCCACGATCTGATTCAGCAATAGAATAGAATAACACTAGCTTTACCAGGACATGGTTAGGTTCCATTGAATGGAGACATAATAAACAAACAACTAGTTGACTGATATGTTTTGGCAAAAGCCCTATTGTCATTCTCTATTCAATCCTACGTTTGTACAGAGGACCAAGTCATTGAAAACACCATAAACTTTACATGCTATGCCGGCATGAAAAGGACTTGCATACAGTTACTATCTAACTAAGCTGATATCATACAACAAATGTGACGACAAAGGAGACAAAAACTGTATTACTGAGTATGTGATGAGTACAGAACAGAGCTGTAATCATTTTTGTATTTAACTTTGTAAAGAAGAACAATTATCATTTAAGGGAATATCGTAAAAAAGAACTACAGAAAAAACATGCCGTCCTTCCAAACTAGTTATAGCTGTACTAAGAAGCTACATGCCCAAGTTAGTAGAATTATCAAAAATAACAAATACTAAAGAGAAGTCTACCAAAACAAAAGAAGGGAAAAGAAAGAATAGGAAAAACTAACCTCGGCATTTCATCAAATAGTTAATATGCTCCCCCAAAACAAAATTTCCTTTTTATGCTCCCCCAAAAAATTTCATCAAATAGTCAATTTTGATAAATAAATTTAAACTTGGTCAATTTTGGTAATTAAATTTGTGATTTGTCTATTTCAAACAAATTTCCTTGTTATGCTCCCCCAAAACAAAAACAAAAACCCAAAGGTGGTGCCACATAAGCAATACTTTTCTTCTTCATATTCAATCCCTAATTTATGCCCCATTTAAAACTTTTAGGGTTTGGGTCAGACTCTCTCTCTCTCTCTCTCTCTCGATCTCTCTCTCGAAAGTTGAACCCAAAGATTTTCTTTTCATCAGTTGTTAAGCTTATGCATTTGTTAAGCTTTTAGTTAGTTGTTAAGCTTATTGTAGGTTGTCTAAAAATCATTGAAGATAGTCGATCCTCATAAAGCACTGACGATGAAAGTTACAATTTGCGATTTTAACAACAGATGAGAGTTACAAATTGACGACTCTCACATTTTCAAGAATCAAATATAAGGATTACAAGCTGACGATCATTGTAAAATTCGAGATTACAACTGACAAGGCCAAACGCGAAGGTCCACCTTCGTATTCCCAACTTCAAACGCGGGGCTCACCTCCACGTTTCAAAAACCAAATGCAGGGCTCACTTTCGTGTTTCACAGAATTGAACGCGAGGCTCACTCCCAAACGCGAACCTCGCGTTTGACTGTTTCAAACACGATTTGAACGGTTTAAAAACCGTTTTTCACGTAATGGGACCATTAAACCCCCATTATGGAGCGAATTAAGGGGTTAGTTACACCCCTTCCAGAGAGAGAAGACCGAGTTGTGTCAGCGATTGACCGGCATGAACTCCCGTTGAGAAGTTACAGATTAACATACCCCCCTCGTTGAACTGGAGGGGAAGATTGTTGTGGGTTCAATCCAAGATAAGGCTCACATGATGTTCACATGAATTAAAATATTATTTAGAAGAAGATTTGGATGATCCATTTATAATAGGAATAAGTCTGGAGAATTCTATTTATGAGAACCTTACAACTTTTTTGGAGCTACAGTAACCGGCTACAGTAACCCGAGAGAAAAAAAGAGAGAAAAGTTCAAATTCCGGATATCTCGGTTGTCCGATTGCAGTGATTCAAAAGCTGTTGTGTCTTCAGAACGATGACGCCGGCGAGGGTACGGTGCTGGTTTCTCCGTGTGTCTTAAAGATTTTCGGTGAGACGGGTTTTAGGATTTTTGTGATCTAAAGGTAACATTGTATTTTTCTCTTGTGATTTAGTTCTCAAGTTTAGGTGTAAGTTGAAGGGATTGTACTCTTGATTCATAGTAAAATATTTTTTTCTGGATTGCCCCGTGGATGTAGGTACGATTTGCCGAACCACATTAATCTTAGTGTTTGCCTTCTTGTAGTATTTTCATTGGTGCCGTTATTCGTTTAGTATTTAATTCCGCAGATTAATCTCCATAAAATCCCTAACACCTCTCTCAAAAGAAATTAAGTTTAGTTTTTCTTTCAGTAGTAACACGATATGCAGGGACCTTCAGGAAGAAGCATCTTTTTATAGCAGTCTATGCTTATAGTCTAATTGTAAGAGGTCTGACTCAGCAAAAGAATAGAATAAGAGTAGATCAACATTTGCAGTATATGTTTTATAAGTGAGAGAAATTTCACTAACCTAACATGGTTTGACTCTTAGTGACTGGAGAGATAATAGCTAAACAATCCCCTTGATGCAGATGGTACGACAAAAGTCAGATTAAGGTAAAGCCCCTCTCAATTGTGAAGCCATCACCCTAGAGTTGACAAAGTAAACTATATCCAGAACTTGGGGGAGTGGATCAAGTAGTCTGATGGCTCAATAAATTTTAAGGACCAAGACGTCATCCAAAAAAAATAAAGGACTTGCATATTTAGAAACAACCCTTTGACTAAGTTTATAATCTAAGTAAGCTAAGGCCTCCCAATAAATCATCTCAATGAGCATGTCCCTGCACATGCCCTGATTTACCTCCGATCTTGTTTGTACAACAAAAGTGACTAACAAGGGCTCAAATTTGTATTGCAAGCAATCTTACATATAATTTGTTTGGACTCTACAAGTTGCTTACTTCACTTTGATTTTATTTTATTTTATTTATTTATTTTTTCATGAGTAGCTAAACATGGTTTGAATCCATCAATAGAGATGTAATAGCCAAGACAACCCCTTCACAGAGATGGTTCAACTAGGTCCTGGCTAAACGAAAGCCCTGTTGTCAATCTTTTGTGGACAATGTAAGTTCTTATAGTTTGAAGACTCCATAAACTTTACATCCTATGCTGGCATGAAGTTCTTATAGGAAGTAACCATTTCATTATGTTTATACATTATACAATTAAGCTGAGACTTTATAATGCACGGTCATATTAAACAACTCTCCAAAGTAATCAAGGGCAAGTAACCCCCACATGGCTACATTTTTATATGAAGAAGTTGGACGTCTATTTATCACCTACAATACTACAGAAGTTCAAAAATAGCGCAATTATGGAAGATAAACAAAAAAAAAAAAAAAGACCTTGGCATTTCATCGAACGGGTAGCACCGTCGCCAGTCGGCGCCAAATTGGCCCCTTTTCCTTAACCCATACGCATTCTTGGCTACTTCACCTCTCCAATCTTCACCCTTTGTCCCTCATAAGAGAGAGGAGACGGCGGAGGGCGAGGAGATGGAGATCCCGCCGGAGGAGCTCGGCCATGGCGGCCATGAGGTCGGCCTGCACCAGGACGCTGGAGAGATGAGGGGGATCATGGCCGGAGCGCTCCAGGGAGTGCTGTGTTTCAAAAATATGCAGCTTGTTTCCCTATAAAAGAGCGGAATGAGCAAAAACTGTGTAGATGATCGGAGTCGTGAATCTAAATTAGGGGTGGAAAAAAAACCTAACACGTAACAAATTCTCTGTTCTGTTGGAGGGCACCCAAAATAGGATTGACATCCTCTCCTAAGGAATAGTGTTTCCTAAGATATCCTAATGCATCTCAACCTTTGATTTTGTGTATGAGCACAAAAAACAAGGAGGTCCTATGCAATGAATGGTTGAGATGCATTAGGAGCTCTTAGGAAACACTATTCCTTAGGAGAGGATCTCAATCCCCCAAAATATGGGAACAGGTGAGGTGTCCTCCCTATTGCATAATAAGTTAGGAGTGACACTACAGGCACACTCTCCACCACACTCTCCACCACACCCCCTCTCCTGCTACAGTGCAGGGGGCCCACCTGAGATTTTTT
>BQKN01066468.1:202989-213847 GCA_022839385.1 Asparagus kiusianus
CTTTAATTATTAACACTGTAGCTACAGTGTTTGTATTGAGAGATCTCGGTTTGGGATCTGCTCTTGAATTGTAATTTCTTGTTAAATTAATAAGAAATTGACTGTGTGGCTCCCGAGGACGTAGGCAGTTGCCGAACCTCGTAAATCTTGTGTACTTTTATCTATACCGTATTTCTGCTGTTTTTAGGGGTTTTGCATAGCCCCAGCGGGTAGTATTCGATCTAAAGGAAATCAGATTCAAGTGGGAGCCATGGCCGCAGATGAAGGAAAAATGAGACTTGAGAAGTTTGATGGAATAGATTTCGGATTCTGAAAAATACAAATAGAGGATTATCTGTATCAGAAAAATCGGTATCAACCACTATCGGGGAAGAAGCCAGATTCTATGAAGACAGATGAGTGGAACCTTCTAGATAGATAAGCCCTCAGAGTTATCAGATTGACGTTGACTCGCAATGTTACATTCAACGTAGCGAAGGAAAAGACCACGACGGGTCTTATGGCAGCTTTCTCAAATATGTATGAGAAGCCATAAGCCGCAAACAAAGTTCATTTGATGCGGCGGTTATTCAATCTGAAAATGGTGGAAGGCGCGTCAGTAGCACAACACCTCAATGAACTTAATACGGTTACAACCCAATTGAGTTCAGTTGAGATTGAGTTTGATGAGGAAGTTCAGGCGTTGATACTTTTGTCTTCCCTACCAGAAAGCTGGAACGCTACAGTCACGACAGTGAGTGGTTCGTCAGGAAGCACCAAGTTGAAGTTCGACGATGTTCGTGATCTGGTTCTCAATGAGGAGATCCGACGGAGAGAATCGGGTGAAGGTACAACCTCTTCAGTATTACATACAGAGTCAAGAGGCAGAAATTCAACCAGAGGGAACGGACAAGACAAATCAAACTACAGAGGTAGATCAAAGGACAGGAGGTCCAAATCAAGGAATCCAAGCAACAGCTCGAAGGCTATCGAGTGTTGAAATTGTAGAAAGACCGGACATTATAAAAATCAGTGCAAGAGTGCACAGAAGGAGAAGGAGGCGAAGGTGGAGGTGATAAAGGAGAAGGAGGCGAAGGCAGAGGTGAATATCACCTCCACCTCAGGAGGAGACGACGCATTGATATGCTCTTTAGAGAGTAAGGAGGAATCTTGGGTGTTAGATTCAGGAGCGTCGTTCCATGCTACCTCTCAGAAAGAATTCTTCGAGAAGTATGTTTCCGAAAATCTTGGATATGTATATCTTGGTGATAATCAATCATGTGCTATTGTGGGCAAAGACGTGGTGAAAATTAAGTTGAACGGGTCAATATGAGAGCTGAAGGGTGTCAGGCATATTCCCGACCTGAGAAAGAACTTAATATCCGTAGGTCAGTTGGCTGGCGAAGGATACACCACGACCTTCCATGGAGATGATTGGAAGATCTCAAAGGGCGTAATGACGATTGCCCGATACAAAAAGACTGGTACCCTATATATGACAGCAGGTGCACGTTGTTTGATCTCAGTTACAGCAGGCAATGAGACTTCAAAGCTGTGGCACCAAAGACTCGGTCATATGAGTGAGAAGGGGATGAAAATCATGCACGCAAAGGGAAAACTCCCAGGACTGCAGTCAGTGGAGATGGATATGTGTGAAGAATGCATACTCGGAAAGCAGAAGAGAGTCAGCTTTCAGACAAGTGGCAGAACCCCCAGGAAAGAGAAGCTAGAGCTCGTTCACTCAGATGTGTGGGGACCAACAACCACCGCATCCATTGGTGGAAAACACTACTTCGTGATTTTTATCGATGATCACTCTCGGAAAGTGTGGGTCTACTTTCTGAAGCATAAGTCAGAAGTATTTGAAGCTTTCAGGAGATGGAAAGCTACGGTCGAGAATGAGACCGGTCTGAGAATAAAGAAGCTCAGGACCGACAATGGCGGTGAATATGAAGACACCGGATTCAAGAAGTTCTGCTATGAGCACGGGATCAGAATGGAGAGAACCGTGCCCTGTACGCCTCAGCAAAATGATGTAGCTGAGCGGATGAACCGAACGTTGACAGAGAGAGCCAGAAGCATTCAGGTACAGTCAGGCCTACCGAAGCAGTTCTGGGCAGAAGCGGTCAACACAGCAACTTATTTGATCAACCGAGGTCCATCGCTTCCATTGGAGCACAGAATATCAGAGGAGGTATGGTGCGAAAAGGAGGTAAAACTCTCACATCTTAAAGTTTTTGGTTGTGTAGCTTACGTGCATATTAGTGATCAAGGCAGGAATAAGCTTGATCCCAAGTCAAAAAAATACACTTTCATCGGCTATGGTGAAGATGAGTTCGGCTACCGTATTTGGGACAACGAAAATAAGAAAGTGATCAGGAGCAGAGATATGATATTCAACGAGGGTGATGTACAAGGATATGCACAAGACAGATGACTCAGAGAGCGAGTCAATATTTGTAGATGCAGATGATGTCCCGAGTAACCTCTCGGAAGAACCCAATGCAGAAAGTCCTCAGCCAGAAGAACCTGTTGGACAAGATGGTGCGCAAGAGCCCGACGCACCAGCTCCGATTTTGAGGAGATCTTCTCGTCCTCCTGTACCCAACAGGAGATAGATGAACAATCTGTTGCTGACAGATGATGAGGAGCTTGAAAGCTTTGATAAAGCTTGTCAGGGTGGAGATGCGAGCATGTGGGAGCTTGCCATGAAAGATGAGATAAAGTCCCTCATCTCAAACCAGACGTGGAAACTAGCTGAGTTGCCCACGGGTAAGAAGGCCCTCCACAACAAATGGGTGTACCGGGTGAAAGAGGAGCAGGATGGTTCCAGAAGATATAAAGCCCGACTGGTTGTCAAAGGTTTCTAACAGAAGGAAGGAATTGACTACACCAATATTTTCGCTTCCGTGGTGAAGCTAAATACTATCAGGACCGTGATGAGTATTGTAGCAATTGAAGATCTTCATCTCGAGCAGTTAGACGTGAAGACGGTGTTTCTTCATGGAGATCTAGAAGAGGAGATATACATGCACCAGCCAGAAGGTTTCTCAGAAGAAAAGAAGAAGAACCTGGTGTGTAGACTCAAGAAGAGCTTATATGGCCTGAAACAAGCCCCAAGGCAGTGGTACAAGAAGTTTGACGGCTTCATGCACAAGGAATGTTTCCAGAAGTACAACGCCGACCACTGTTGTTATTTCAAAAGATATCAGTCTAATTATATCATCCTACTGCTGTATGTTGATGATATGTTGGTTGCAGGAGCAGATATGGAGGATATCAGGAGTTTGAAGCAGCAGCTGTCAAAGGAGTTTGACATGAAGGACTTGGGTCCAGCGAAGAAGATCCTTGGAATGCAAATCACGAGAGATAAGAAGAGAGGTCTCTTGCAGTTATCTCAGACGAAGTACATCAACCGTGTTTTGCAAAGATTCAACATGAGCGACGCCAAGCCTGTGAGCACACCCTTGGCCAGCCATTTTCGTCTATCGAAGGATCAGTCTCCTCATTCAGAGGAAGAGAAAGAGAGTATGGCTAAGGTTCCTTACGCCTCAGCTATCGAAAGCTTGATGTACGCTATGGTCTGTACAAGACCAGACATTGGTCATGCAGTGGGAGTGGTCAGCCGGTTTATGTCGAATCCAGGAAAAGCTCATTGGGAAGCGATCAAGTGGATTCTGAGATATCTACGAGGCACCATACAGAAGTGTTTGCACTTTGGTAAGGAGAGGTAGAAGTGCAAGGGTACGTAGATGCAGACTTCGGTGGTGAAGTCGATCACCGAAGAAGCACCACCGGCTATGTATTCACCGTCGGAACTACAGCTGTTAGTTGGATGTCACATGTACAGAAGATCGTTACCCTATCCACTATAGAAGCTGAGTATGTTGCAGTGACTGAAGCCAGTAAAGAGATGATATGGCTTCAGGGTTTATTGACAGAGCTGGGATTCAAACAGGAAAAGAATGTTTTGCACAGTGATAGCCAGAGTGTGATACACTTGGCGAAGAATTCAGCATTTCATTCTAGAACGAAGCATATTGCGCTTCGGTACCACTTCATCAGATCCCTATTGGAAAATGACATGTTAAAACTGAAAAAGATTCCAGGAAGTAAGAATCCAACAGACATGTTAACAAAGACGATGACCGTTCAAAAACTGGAGTTGTGCGCAACTTCAGTTGGCCTTCATGCATAGATGATGAGGGCGGAGCCACACAGGAGAGGAGCTTGATAAGATAGCCTGTTGATGTCGGTTTGATCTCCAAGTGGGAGATTGTTGGAACGGGGTGTAGATCAAACCTCAATTCAGACGAGGAGCTCCGGCGAGCTCGAGGGATGACGCTGGCGAGCGTGGACGTCGACTCAGGCGAAGTCGACGGCAAACTCCAGGCGTAGTTTCAGGTGAAGCTCGAGCAGGCGAGCTCGAATCTTGGCGTTCCCGACCACGGCGTGGGCATCGCGACCTTGGCGTTTCTGATTCCGACCCTCGCGTTTTTGGCGCTCCGACCCTCGCGTCTTGGCATTCCGACCCTCGCGTCGGGCTTGTACGCTCGCGTGGCTGGCGACAAGCTATCGCCAGCCTGTCGTGTTCGCCTATAAAAGCAACCCTCCTGATGCCCTAGGTGAGTGCTTTTTCCCCCTTCCCGACTTCTTCTCTGGTGACGGACAAAACGCAGCTGCGTTTCCCTTTTTTCTTCTGCTCTTCGGCCCTGAAATCGCAGCAGCGATTTTGATTGTTTAATCTCCAGCTTTCAACAGTGTTTGAGGGGAGATTTAAGAAGAGAGAGAAAATTAAAGAGGGGATTTATTGTGGGATATTCTTTATTCTCAAAAGAGAATTGAAAGGGATTATTCCCTTTAATTATTAACACTGTAGCTACAGTGTTTGTATTGAGAGATCTCAGTTTGGGATCTGCTCTTGAATTGTAATTTCTTGTTAATTAATAAGAAATTGACAGTGTGGCTCCCGAGGACGTAGGCAGTTGCCGAACCTCGTAAATCTTGTGTACTTTTCTCTATATCGTATTTCTACTGTTTTTAGGGGTTTTGCATAGCCCCAGCGGGTAGTATTCCCAACAGCCATATCCACTTCTAAATGTAGATGCCTCCACATTAAAACAGAAAGATAAAACATGTGGATACCGACTTAACTTGTGCATGGCAACTAACATACCTCATATTTGAGAGTTCACAGTTGGGATGAATTTCTAATCTGAATCATATGATTTAAGATTGTGGTGTGAATTCCATAATCTGAACCATAAAGAATATGATGAAATATAAGGCTGTGATGTGAATTCCACAATCTGAACCATAAGGAAATATGAGAAATTATAACATGTAATCTACCTAATAATGACTAATTAATTCATAGGGGAATCCAAAAACGGTATCTTGCGTATGGACGTTACCGGAATGAGTAATTGTAAACTCTCTGATGCTGATAATCTTTCAACCAGAAGTTGACCAATATCAGTTTTTACCAGCAAACCCACAGCAGTTTCTGAGAGGGCAGAAAGATAGACAACCACCCACGCTACCTCGGTCGCCATCTCATCATCTCTAAAGAAAATCCACCAAATATTCATTTCATTCAGCATATTGTAGTCGTAACATCAAGAAAGGGTATGGGAAAATGACAGTGGAAAATAAAATTAATAGGGGGACAATGGATTAAAGGATCAAACTCTCAAACATAATGTTTCTACCAACAAGCATGATATCACATAAGAGAATATCTACAAAGGACCAATTGCTATTAGATATTTGGTCCAGAAATAGAAATTAAAAATTGATCTATTTAAGAACCTTGAGTATGTGAAGTTATCTATTTAGAGAAAAAGTGCTGAATTAGAGTATTCCTATAGTGACAAGACTACTGAGAGAGGTCAGAATGTAGTGTAAGTTTATACCGGTCAAAAGTAGATTAAGGTCATATAATAGCTACATGCCTTTTACCCTACGCTTAAAATATCGTCACTTTAAGGCAGAAAGGAACATTTGGACTAAAAGTCAAAAACCGAGCAATCTGAGCTTGATATGGATCAATCTCCAATTTAAACCTTAAAGTCTCAGAATCTTATTGCTTAAGGTCTACATTGCATACCATGTACCACTCCCACAAGCTTTTTTATTAACCATGTCAAATAAGGTGGGTTTATTGGAAAGGGCAGTGTCAACAAAGATCGTTGCTAATTACAGTATTTCTAATTTGAGTATACACAGGACTACCAGTCCTGTGTATACTTAAAGATCTAATTAACCGGCGATTAGTGGTCGTTAAATACACAGGACTAGTGATTATGTGTATATTAAAGACTATTTTACAAAATCGACCTCTTTTTGGCCAGCCGTGATGACGTGGTCAAAAAGAGGTCAATTTTGCTAACTAAATGATAAAAGGGTCAATTTTGCTAATAAAATTTAAAAATATCTTTTTAAAAAATTTATCTTTTTGTTTATGGTCAGAGGATAACAGTATTTCCGTAGTGTGATAATACCATTGCATTGTAAAATTTAATAGAAACAATTTGAGTCAATTTACTTAAAATGGTCCAAAATCAAAAGAGGCTCACATATGATGAGCAGCACTCAACTTAGCTCATTATAATTATAAGGCCAAAAAATACATACGATTCTCTTAAGTGTCGTATAATTGTATCCAGCATCCCATTAGCTCTTATAAGTTCTGTTGCAGCCTTGGAATCAGGTCCCTGCATATACATAAGAGGAACAGAGAAAACAGAACATTATCCACTAGTCATAGTCTTCAAAAAAAAAAAAATCATGGAAGTCTTCCAAAACAAGTAGAATGAAAGAAAGAGATGGAATGCATATTTTGAAGGTCAAACCAATATACAGTCCATTTAACTTACCGATGAGTGTAAGAGCAGATGAATTGTGAAGTAGCTAAGCAAGAATAGAGGAATGTATAATATCAAACAGAGTGTATGAGTGATCTCACCACAACTTAAATGCACAATTGATAGAAACCTGTACTTGGTTCAGCTGGGAGTATGAGAAGCTAAAGGTAACAGTATTACGGACAGGGCTATTCAATTCCAACCTGTCATTATGGTACGTTCACATCCACTAAAGAAACATGAATCTGATTATCAGCCCACTTTCCAAAAAACATCAGGAAGAATACGTTTATGGCCCCTTTGGTTTGATAGAAGTACTGGAAGTAGGAAATAGATCAAAGAAGTAACTATCAAATTCATGAAGTAGGAAGTAATACTTTTTTTGTTTGTTTTAAACAATTTTTGGAGTTGTGGAAATAATATTTTTTTTCATTATTCATTCCCTTTTTTTTGTTTGGGTAGCAATAAAAAGTTGTTAGGGAGTAACTAATAAAGGAAATATTAATAAGAAAATTTATTTATTTCCTAATTAATGCGCATTTCACCCACTTCAGGGATACTTCCAAACCTTGAGATGCAGAAAAATATTTAGGAAGTAGGGATGACACTCAGGCACCACATCAGTGTTTAAGAAAATATTGAAAGAAGGTTTTTTAGAAAAACAAACATGCATTTTTGCTCGGAAGTAGCAGAAGTAGTCTCTACTTACTTTACTTCAACTACTTCATAATTACTTCCGTGCAAACAAACAGACCCTTAATGTAAATCTTCCTGATTGTATGTGCATATGGAAGAAGAAAAAATAATGTCACGTTGTATGTTCATATGGAAGCAGAAAAAAGAATGACATATTCTCGTGCCTATACCAAATAAATGTAAATGGCTCAAGGTTTCAACATCCCTAAGTATACTCTAATATTTCTAACACAAACAGACAGCTCCTAGAGTTTTCTTATTGGAAGTTTCATACACAAATCATTATCAATGATAAATTAGGAAGTGAATAATCACCATAATCACCCATCTTACAGATATTTAGCACTAACTAAAAAGCCAATCATGCAAACCATTCCCCACCTGGAAAGGGTGGGCTAAGATGCAACTTCACTTGAGATAGAGGAAAGTACCATGGATGGATGAATAAATTTGTTTTTCACTAGTCGTCAACCTGATTTATCCCTCCTAACTTGATGTAATGATGATACTTAAGTATATGCTGAGGGTTATTTGGGTGCATACAGAAAAGGGCACTAAATATCTATATGCTAATCCAGCTTCTTGAACAAACAACAGATAGCAACCATAAGCCACAGTGTAAAAAGTGATGTTCAAGAAGACTGCACACGTCAAGCATTAACTAAAGCAACCCTCACTCAAACAATTTACGTTGTTAGCGTACAGCGTCAAATGAAAGCCACAATGTGATATGACTACCTTTCCCTTCCGACTATTCCTTTCAGAAAAGTAGCATCAAATTAAAGGCATGATAAGACAGAGACTGAGACGTGGCTCAGTGGCACACGAATGGGTTGGGTTATAAGATGACCAATAGGTCTTAGTTTCTAGACCATGCTACATCCCTTGTCCAAAAAATAAATAAATATAATTTTGAAAAGTAAACTTGGTTTTTGTTAGTATATCCTACACAGAAGCAAGCATAATAAAACATCATGTTGTTTCGAACAAAAATTATTATATGCTCTTCTCTCTTGTTGTTAGCCTTCCGTTGAAAATATATAGTGGAACTGATATAGTAGTTAAGGAAACAGAACTAGATGCTAGATTTTGTAGCATACACTGCACAGAGAAGATTATTAACTTGAAAAGCAATGCTGCTTGATAATGTTCTAGAAGGAATATAGACATGGAATATGGTTTAATCAAAACACTTCCTAATTATGTATTCATAGAGGTGAAAACCTTAATGAGATTTGATAGTGCCCAAGCAGCTGTCTTCGCGATTGAACCCTTATTAGATAGAATTAGACGTGCAAGGGGTAACAGAGCTCCTTGTGCCAGCAAAACATTTCTCAACTCTTCTCCTTCACCAGCAACATTTCCCAATGCCCATGCACATTGTTCAGCAACAGGCATAGAACTCTTCTCTGACCATTGTAGAAAAATTAATAAGCACTTATAAGACATAAAAGATAGTTTTAATCTGAATGAAGGAAAAAAAAAGTTACAGGAAAGAGCTCATCAGAAGATGCTTAAATAGTGAAAGAACTGACACATAACATTGTTTACATCATTCAGATATGGATCCTTATTCAACTGAAGGATTTAAGGTATTCAAATCAGGTTGGGGTTTTGGGGGTGGTTTAACAAGAACATATTCATCTATTTTATTAGTTTTGTAGACTACAGATCTCTGGTCTGATTCCCTAGAAGATCAAGTCATTATTATAATTATTTCAACAGAGGACAAGTTCAAGAGTAACTTACTGATCCTGGACCTAAAGATGGGAAGGAAAAGAATCAGAAACCAACTACGCAAGGCAAAGATTGACTAAATGTAACTAAGACACTGGCCAGTTATGCACTAATGAAAAACTGGTCAAACATCATATACATGAGTACTCATGTATACATAAACCATAAATGAAGCGACAATGCTTGAGCAATGCAAAAAAGGAAATTAACCTCCAAGGTGAGCTATCAGCAATGGTAATGCTGGCAGTAAAGCCTTAGTTTCTTCTGGTTCCCCTGCAGCTATATTAGTGAGGCACCAAGCTGCCTCGCGTAACTATGAGATCAAAACAAAAAAACAAAACAAGGATCATTACATAATTTTGGCATGAGGAATAACCATATACATCATAACTAATTAGAACAATTCACCGTATATCAACAAAAATAAGTCAGCATACAGACTTCAGGATGTTATAATTCAAAATGGCAATGTGTATATATGTACATCTAGGTAGCACGGATGCGGGTGTGGATACGGATACGGACACGGGACACGATAGATTTGTACAATGTAGCATACGGGAACACGCCTTTTGTGTGTGTCGGTGTGTGTGTCAAATATTGAATTAAAATACCTATAACATGTGTATGTCTCTTTCTATTATCTAGAGCAATTAAGAATTAAGTTAAATCAAACTAAGAATAAGGTTTAACAACAAAAGTTCAGTTTTGAACGCATGGGATAATACCATGGGTATTTCTCAAACATTTAAGTGATGGGTTTCAATTTTTGGGTTCAAAAACCAATTGGTTTTGAACCCAATATTATCAAAGAAACTAGTTTAGGGTATAAGTAATAGGGAAATTGGGTTTTGCTTCGAACAACACATGTCCATGGCGTGGACATGGAGAATCCATGTCCGACGTGTCGGACACGGACACGGCATCCAAAATGCCATCTCCGAGTAACCTAGATGTGTGTGTGTGTGTGTAAACCATATATTGATTAGGATCTGCATTAATGAGCTTATGGGTAATGATCTAGTTTGTTATTGATCGAGGTTTTGGTTGTGTGTATTTGTGAATAGAATCCTTGCAAGAATGCAAGTTAAAGAAAAATATTTGTGTTTCATGTTGTGGATTCATCTTATATTGGAGGGACTATAAAAAACAATTGATAGATAGAAATTCATGTTTTCTTCTTTTTTCATATATACAACTATTTGTTATTATCTTAAAAAATTGAAGGTATCAGATATCAAATTCTTTAGATAAAAAAAACTACACTAGAATTTATCAGAGTTTTTATTATTTTCACATTTTATTGCTGACCACAACTTTTACAGTTCTTACTATAGTGGATGTAACCTAAATCATGTTTGAATAGGATACATCTTCATAAAACAAATGTCTCTGGAGGAGTTCTATTTAGTGTTTTATAATTTAGATTGGTTACTTATACAAAAATATAGATTGGTTACTTATACAAAAATAAGTATAGGACAAATATTTGAAATAGACCACTTCTAAAACTTAATTAGCAAAATAGACCGCTTTGCTAAAAGTTGGTCTATTTTTCTAATTAAATGTCAAATTTGGTC
>BQKN01066468.1:214735-257185 GCA_022839385.1 Asparagus kiusianus
TTTAATTAGCAAAATAGACCTGAAAAAAAATTTAATTAGCAAAATAGGTCAACTTTGACTGATAGTTGGTCTATTTTGCTAATTAAATTTTTTTTCAGGTCTATTTTGCTAATTAAATATTTTTTCGGTCTATTTTGCTAATTAAGTTTTAAAAGTGGTCTATTTCAAAGATTTGTCCATAAGTATAATAATAAATGAGTTAATTATTTTACCAAAAAATGAGAATGGGACAAATTTAAACTAATAAAAGGCTTTGTCGTAGAAAATATATCAAGTTAATTTCAAAAAAGTTAATTTGCTTTTTACTACCGGTACTCGATCCAGTTTCACTTGTCCGTGTACAGAGAGAGATTAGTGATCTGTGTTCTTAAATGAGAAGATGTGGAGATGGTTTGCAAGGTGTTGGATACAAATCAGGCAACAGTGATTAATTCAGGAATGAAACTAAGGTGATTATGGAGCATCAGATGAACAGTAAAAATCTAAATTCAGACTTGTTTACTTTGTTTTACCATCCCATCTTTTTCTGGAATGAATGAGAAGTGCGCAACCAAACATCCATCCCACCCCACCCAAAAAAAAAACAAAAATAAAAAACAAAAAGAAAAAAATAAAAAATAAAAAATAAAGGAAAAGAACAAACACAAGCTATACAGTCAAGCATTCACCCTGCAGCACAAGCACAATTGAGTGGTTACAACGAACCACTTCGACTGAATGCGAAGTGTGAATTAAAGCACACCAAAATCCCATCCCATCCACTCACTGACAAAAGGGGTTAAAGGCAATTGCTAACACCCACAGACATAATACTGTTAGATAATGTTAGTACCTGTTCGTCCGCTGATCCAAAAGAAAGGCACTGCACAAGGGCAGGAACTGCTCCAGCTTGGAGGGCAGCTCCAATGGGAGGTATATCAGACCTAGACAACAATCGCCGCAATGTGCAAAGTATCTCCACTGTCTTTTCTGTTGCCCCTTTTCCTCTAAAATTTTGGAAAATGGTCTCAGAAATAGTCAGGATAAGCATTTGGATACAAAGTCACAACAAAAGATGAGAAGATATTATTTGTGCCATATCATTAATGATAGTTTCAGATGCATGCAAATTCAATTTTCATCCCATTTTAATGCTTTTTAGTTTTACTTGGCTAGCAGCATACTCATATCGAGATGTGGACAAAGACTTCATATTAGTGTTATCTAATGAGACATTCAGGAAATCATGCTGGATAACATCTTCCAAGTCCACAAATTTCTCTAACAAGAATAACTAACAGGAAAGCTGATCCATTAACCTGTCTGTTGGTCAAGTACCATTATCTTGTTAACCCTTTTCCTTCGCTCATCCACCTACAAGGGCATATTTGTTTGCACAGAGATAATTATGAGGTAGATGAAGTAAAGGAAGTAGATGTTATTTCTGCTACTTCCGAGCAAAAAAAACATGTTTGTTTCTCTGAAAAACCTACTTCCACTACCCCTTAAATGCAGATGTCGCGCTTATGTGTCATTCCTACAGTCCTACTTCCTAAATGTTTTTCTGCTCCTTATGGCTCAGAAGTAGCTTGGAAGTAGGTGAAATGTACATTAATTAGTGAAAAAACAATTTTCTTATTAATATTTTCTTCATTAATTACTTCCTAACAACTTTTTTTACTATCCATACAAAAAAGGGAATGAAGAAAAAGAAGTACTATTTCCACTACATCAAAAAATATATGAAATAAATGGAAAAAATATTAATTTCACTAGTTCCTACTTCATAAATTTGAAAGTTACTTCCTTGGTCTATTTCCTTCTTCCGGTACTTCTATCAAACCAAACGGACCCAAAAATTGTCTTCCACCGCCCCCAGAAAGAATGGATGTTAAGGGAAAAAAGTATCACTGGGAGGACGCAAAAATGTACATGATTCTCGCTCGAGAATGAAGGTAAGTAAAGAGATGTTTGATCTGCATCACAAAGCTTCAGATACTGCTTTTTCCACATGTTTTGTCCTGACTTATTTTGACATATAGCCTGATGCCCCCCAACCATAGCAAGGAAGTTACTGTAAATAAGCATGTGTAATTGTTCCACGACTTGAGCAATATGAATTCGAAAGCAAAAAAGTCAAGTGCTTTTAGACAAACTAAACAATCATTGCATGTCATTAAATAGGTAGATGAAATTCCATCAGATTGAATCAGTGTTTTAAATATCGGCCGCCATGTCGGACATGGCGGCCGATATGGCGGATTTATACCCTAGCCGTCACGATATCCTTCATTTCAATGCGTATTGCGTTTCTGAGGTCATGTCGGGGACATGTCGGAAAATATCGGGTATGTCGGGCGCCATTGCGGTCAAGAAATATCGGCCAAATTTCAGAAAAAGCGATTTTAAGCTTATTGGGTCAAGTTTGAAAAACCCGACTCGGAAATCAGGTGTCTACAATTGGTTAGTTATCCTAACATCAATAAGTTATGTACTTTTTCATATGTTTAGACAATATAATTACCATGTATGTGAAGATTCTATTTATGATATTATATCAACCTATCCGATATGGCAATCCGATATTTTTTTTCATGTCCCCGATATATCCTCGATTTCCGCTATCCGACATGAATTTTGGCCAACCGACATGAACCCGACATCCGACATTTAAAACATTGGATTGAATGAAAGTCCAAACTATTAAATAGATAAAGCATTGGATTAAAAAAAACCACAAGCATCAATCATTAAAGTTAGACAGTTAAGATGAATAACTGATACAAGTAGTACCAAAATGACAAATAAGCAGAAATGAGCTTCAGCTGAGAATCAATTGGTGGCGAAAGAGATTGAAATTGTGTGCATCATAACAAGATGGAATGAGGGCCCCGCGAGGAGAAAAAGTGAACCAACATGGGAAGGATGAAAAGATGGAATTTCTAGAATAAATTGAATAAACAACCAGGCATAACTTATGACAAGAACAAATACAGTAACTTATCCTTCCAGCGCTTATTGTACTCTAAGCATTCATATTGTCAACAAAGAATAGTTGAGTAAATGCCTGCAGCATGATTGTTGTTCTAAAGTTCTATTTAAAAGCATATATCGTGAATAGACTGAAGAAAAACCAAACTGTATATAACTGATATTCATATTCATGATGAGTTTTGACAACTATCAATGCTTCAATAGATTGCTTACTGGTAATGTAAAGCAGATTTTAGGCTTTCCACAGTTCTCAAAGTTTGGGCATCCAGTGCTTGTTTCTCTTCTTCAATAATCATATCACCCTCAGATGAAATGTCATTGCTTTCAATTCCATCCCTGCAGAGGCGCTTTGTTCGTATTAATGCTTCTCTTCTTTCCTTTCCCACTGTAACAGCATGTTGCTTCCTCCGATTTGCAGCAATATTATGGACTGAATATAGAACCTTAAAGTTATCTCATTGAAATAGTAGATTATATTGTTGATAGAGGTGAAAATTTACAACATTTTCAAGACTGATTGAACTTCTACAGGAAATGCATATCTGACATGATGGCACTAAATCAACAGAAATTACATTACTAAACCTGAAAACTTAATATGGACAACCTAAAATGTGGCCAACGTCAAACAGGAAAAAATTAAGGTCATTTTCTAACTTAATTTGAAACCAAGTCCTAGTAGTTTTAGTCTCCAAATCTAATGATTGAGAAGAAGTGATAAGACTTGTCTTTGACAAAACAATAGGTTCTGAGCTCCCAACAGTCATAGACTGCAATATTATTTGGATGTCTCTCTCTGAATCAAATTGAGGTTATTTCAAAACCTACTGTTAAGCCAAGTCCTAGTAGTTAGTTGTAGAATATAATGAAGGTACAAGCAGTGCGTTAAAACTGGCCTGAAACTTTGGATCATTAATGAAGGGTATTTATGGAGAATATTCCATATCATCATCATGTGATGATCAGTGAAGCATGCCAAACATATTCCTAGACATGTAACTGTCAGTACGTTCACTGTTTTCTATCGTGACAACTCCTCTTCCCCCTTATCGTTTCACACCTTGCCTTGATGGCAATTGGCTTCGCTGTGCCCTGAATAATAAAAAAAAGCCGGTTTCTTAAGGCTTAAAACGAACGACTAGTCATTAAGAAACAAGGCGATGGAATCGGGCTTAGGCTGCATAGCTACAGGGATTCCATCGCCTTGTTGAAATTGACATTTTACTGCACATCACCCATACAAAGATTCTAGTCAAATCATTCTTCACTGTAAACAAGTTTGCAGTTGTCCTTTGCCTTCTCACATCTTCATCAACTATCCACCCAGCTTAAAATGCTTGACCAATGCTCCACATCAGTGGTAAAACTAGATGATGCCCTCAAACAGAAAGTACTTCACTTCCTTCTTCCTTAAACTAATAACGACCTTGCCATTTGACCTCGGAAGAGCAGAGCTCTTTCCACCACATAGAGACAGCTCCTTCTAACGTCAGCTTTCAATTCAATTGGCAGTAGCAGATCCTTCAGTTGATTTTTACTCCCTACGTATCAACATAAACCCTAAACTCATCAGATCTAGTCGATCTCTCATCTCAGAAGTCTGTCCAAAGTTCTCACAAGCCTACTTTAACTAAAGACGGAGGCATAACATAGAGGTCAGCTCAATTTTGTTGCTGCATCAAATGATTTTTGAGATGATTTGAGTACCAAATTCCTAAGCAGGAACACTGACACCTGCATTTGATCCTCATTGGCAATGATGCCATACTAATTTCAGGTCATAATTCTAATTGATTTTGGACGGCTTATCATCTACAAAATGGTACGATTATATACCCAAAAAAATGTGTATAGGCAAGCTTATACCTCCAAGGTATGATGCTAAATGAGTATAGGAGCACCCCCGAATTTGGTTATAACAAATTTCCCAATGAAATTAGGTACAGCTATATACTATAAATCTCCATTTGGGATCTATACTAAACTACACTCTTTTTTTTTTTTAAGTTGAGACCACATAGGCATTACATCAAATGGGTAGTGTGCGTTTCTGGGTATTAGACAAAATTTGGCAACGAGCCAATATAACAGAAACTGATCATTAACGATTACCAGACTTCACTAGGAATTGCTAACCATCAAGATTTTGGTATGACGATAAAAAAAATTATTTATTTACAATTTTCTCGAAATTTTTGAAGCGAAGAGGAGGAGTACCTGAAGATTTGATAGAGTCCCGATGAGTGGAAAGAGGAGATGATTCCTGCTCTGCCATTTTTCTCTCTCTGTTTTCTGTCAATTCGAAGGAAAATAGAGATACAAAAAGTAGAGACGATTCTTGAAGACCTTGGTTCGCTCACAGAGTGGGCGAGAACCGCGATGTAAAGAAAGTGTATTATTTTTGGTTGAAAAACAAAGTTAAATTAGCAGTTAAATACCTTAGGGGCTGTTTGGTTCATTGTTTTTGAGTGAAATGCCCTCTTGAAAGCCTGCCAAAAGTGTCAAAAGTGTCACTTTTTGGCAGACTTTCAGTTAAAATCTTCTTTTTTAGAGGCGATTTTGGCTGAAAGCCTGTCAAAAGTGACACTTTTGGCACTTTTGGCACTTTTGGCAGGCTTTCAAGAGAGTCTTTCAAGGAACCAAACAGCCCCTAATCGTTTCCTCGGCTTCGCACTTATATACCTTTACTTGTTTACCGCACTATTTTTTTTAAGCACTAAGCTTGTCTCACTCTAAGTTTTAATACATTTGATTTAATTATTGTATGCTTAAAAGTAGAAATCATATATATTCTTCTATACTTAAAAAAGAATCCAAGTTTTAATACATTTGATTTAGAAATTATATCTACTCCTCTATATTTAAAGGATGATCCAAGTTTTAATATATTTGATTTGTTATACTATTTATGATACAATAAAATTGGGGCATAAATAGCAATTTTAAGCACGGAGGAGCAGACTTGATTTACTGTTTATGATACAATAAATTACTGTAGTATAAACGGTACCTCAATCGAAGAGGATTAACTTTACTATTTATAATACGATATTTACTAGTTTATGCTATAGTAATTTAGTGTAGTATTTACTGCAGTGTGAACAGTGAATCTTGACTTCTCTTTAAATATAGAGAAGTAGTTACTACGAAGTTTCTAAAAAGTGTACTTTAATATTAATTTTTTAGGGGAACAATATCTTTTGTTATGTAAACATGTGAATTTTCTCCCGAATTTTACTATACCTCACGAGCTACTTTTAGAAAATGTTTAATGCTTATATTTGTTGAATTTATGTAAACATGCTCTAATTTTATTTGAAAATTCATCCAATTAAATTTAAAAATATAATTACGGTGGATTTAATAGTAAATTCAGTAAACATTAAGGGCTCTAAGTTTGAAAATTAGCTTGTAAGTGTCTGATGATGGAAGATATCAAGAGAAAATCCTCGCACTTGTAGCATAGAAGGAATTAAAGTGAAAATTTTAGGAACTTCAAAGTATACAAGTGCCACCATAAACAATTGACAGTAAGTAAGTGTGCAGTAACCAAAACTATAAGATATTTAAGTGCTAATTTGAACTTTTTTTTTCCAGCCAAAATGTTTCCAACACCCTTGTTTGTTGGAAAATTTGTAATAAGAAAAATAATGAAAGAATCGTATTTGATTTATTCTCTCTAACTGCTTAGAAAAAGAATGATTACAACCCTCTCAATCTCGATTACAATTGGATTTTCTGATTACAAAAGAGAGGAGAATGATCTGGATTCTCCCCTTTGTTTAATTCTGAGTTCTTCACGGTGGCGATGAGATGCCTCCCTCGAATGCTCGCGTCGAGATTGCTTCTCGTTGACGATCCTAACGTCTTGATTCATTAGAACGTGATTTTCTCCTCACGATTTGACGTTGTGGAGAACTTGCAAAGTAAGTTTTAGAACTCTTGATGAGTTGATAATTCTGAACGAGTTTGAAACTCTATGAAAGAGTTGATTTAACTGAAAATCGGTTTGACAAGCCAAGGCCGAAGGCTTCAAGGAACTTTGTCACTGCAGGAAGCTCCAGTAATTCCCCAAAAAAGTCAGCCGAAGATCACCTCTTTGCTGCCAATTCTCAGGTCCAAAAAGCCGGCCCCAAGATCAACCGAGCCTCCTCCGATCCCCTGAACTCAATTGAGTTTCCCACTATTTATAGGGGATTTAGGGGTGCAACCGCCCCCTTAAATCTCTCCTTAATGAGGGTAGTGATCCACTCAAATCGTGGGGAGAAAACGGTTCTGAAACCGTTCAAATCGTGCTTGAACGAGTCAAACGCTGAAAACAGCGTTCTGGCCCCGAACTTTGCGTTTTAGACCTGAAACGCATAGTTGGGCCTATTTTAGGCTGAAAACGCACAGGTCGCACTGCATAGAGATGAACTCTGTGTTTTGGACCTGGGACGCAGAGTTGGGTTCTGCATGAACTGTGCGTCTTGGACCTGGGACGCAGAGTTGGGTTCTGCATGAACTGTGCGTCTTGGACCTAGGACGCAGAGTTGGGCTATGAATAAACTGTGCGTCTTGGACCTGGGACGCAGAGTTGGGCTCTTCATGAACTGTGCGTCTTGGACCTGGGACGCAGAGTTGGGCTCTGCATGAGCTGTGCGTCTTGGACCTGGGACGCAGAGTTAGGCTCCGCATGAACTGTGCGTTTTTGTCGTTGGATGCAGAGTTGAACTCTACGTTTCAAGTCCACGAACTCTGCGTTTCGAGTTTGGAACGCAGCCACGACCTCTGCGTTTTGAATCTCAAATGTGGTCACGACCTCTGCGTTTTGAGTTTAGAACGCGGGCATGACCTTTGCGTTTTGAATCTTTGATGCAGAGGTGAACCTCTGGCGGGCTCGACGAATTTCAGCCTAAGTCCAATGTTCAGACGAAGTCCAGTCTTACAGACGCACTTCAGAACATAACTTGCTGCGAAGAACAGATCATAACTTTCAAACCGTAAGTCGGAATTGGACGAATTATATATGAAAATCGGCTATCTCGACGAGACGGAGCCGACCAAACCTACCCCATAGGGTTCGGTTTGCTCTGTGTGTTTTGCCAAATTCCTTACGGTTTGAGTGATATCTGCGTTTTAATATGAAGAGACCGTCAATTTGTAGTCTCTTTTGCTAGAGCGTTGCAAATATCGTCACCTTGTAACCTTCGTCTTGGCTCCTTGAAAATATGAGAGCCATCAGATTGTAACTCCCGATGTTGATTGTGAAGGCTGTTGAATTAGAGCTTTCATTAGTTTTCGTAAATGTCGTTAGATTGTAACCTTCTACGTGAAAGTCTTCAAATTGTAACCTTCTAGAAGTCGTCAAATTGTAACTTCTATCATCGGTGTCTGATGGAGATCAACTATCTGTTGTGATTTTTAGACAGCCTACAACCCTAAAACTTTCAAAACTTTTGTTTGTCTCCAGCTCAATCTCGCAATCATAATTATTTAAGAAATAATAAACTATAACGATTCTGTTGAATACAAAAATAGATGCAATTTTAAAAGACAGTACTGATTTCGTGCTTTTAAATTTGAAGTGTTTAAGATATTGGCTCCTTGAATCTTTAGTATTATTAAAATTACTTTTTTAAATCCATTAAATTTTTTTTTTGTCCTTCAATTTATATAAGTATTCCCAAATTAGTTCTCATGATAAAGTGATATAAAATTTATCACTAAACTTCACTTCCTAACTTAATTTAGTATTATTTGTTGTTCGGGAGGTTGTGATATTTGCATGTGAAGCGGGATTTTTGAAATATTAGGGTAGAACTTGACGCTACTGCTGTTGTTTGCTGCTATTCACAATGCTAGTAACTACCATTCCTACATTGATCTTGCCTGTGGCTGTGTAGGTATTAGAGTGTTAGTATCAAAATTTAACACCTTTTTGTTGTCATGCAATACCTAGAACATATAACATGAGGACACATGCATTAGCAAGAATGTCCGGTTGTATGAGTAATCCTTCCATATGACTTGAAAATGTACCATCTGTGGACATCTTTTTACTTTTGATTGTAGTCAAGGTTGTGTATAAAATATTTTATTCTCCGTTAAATTAAAAAAAAAGTAAAAGGTTTTGTTGTTGCTTTAAGTTTACTTCACACGTAAACACATTTCTTGAACCCATATTTAACGATCCAAACTCAAACTCTCCTCCTCTCCCCCAAACGGTCGTCTTCTTATCTATTCCTTTATACAAATAGGAGGATCAGAGATTCACTGTTCATGCTACAGTAAATACTACAGTAACATTTACTGTAGCATTATTACTGTAGCTAATAATTAATTAAAAATGTTACTGTAGCACACGGGTATACTGTAACATTTAAAAGAACTGTAGCAGAGCGGGATACTGTAGCACTTACAAAAATTCAAATCATGACATATTTAAAAAAGCGGGATTACTATAGCAAAAAAAAAAATTTAACGTCACGGACCGCAAACTAGTTTCTTAAATGATACAAACACTTAAATTAAAAATGTTTTTTGGGGAAAAAAAATATTCGGGACCTTTTCTACATTAGTTCCCCAACTTTTCATATTTCGTATGAGCCCCCAAATCTTATGTTTGGATCAATCCCCTAAACGTTTTTTAAGTATTCGTAAATTGGTCCCCAAATCTTCATAGTTCCCAAATCACACTCAATACTTTCTCCGCTACCGACATCAATGGCGACCATCTCTCCTCTCAAGGCCGTAACCCTAACGCACGTCCGCTACACCCGCAGCGACCCCCTCGGCCACTTCCTCGCCTGGATCTCCCTCATCCCCGTCTTCATCTCCCTCGGCGGCTTCACCTCCCACTTCCTCTTCCGCCGCGAGCTCCAGGGCATCTTCTTCGCCCTCGGCCTCTTCATCTCGCAGATCCTCAACGAGCTCGTCAAGTCCTCCGTCAAGCAATCTCGACCCGAGACCTGCGCCGCGCTCGAGAGCTGCGACTCCCACGGGTGGCCGTCGAGCCACTCGCAGTACATGATCTTCTTCGCGATTTATCTGTCGCTGATGTGCTTGAAGGGGATCGGGATGCCGCTGGGCGGGAGGTGGGCGAGGGTGGCGGTCGCGGTAGCCGTGTGGCCGCCGGCGGTGTTGACGATGTGGTCTAGGGTTTATTTGGGGTACCATACTGTTGCTCAGGTTAAAAGTTTGGTTCTTTTTGAATTTTGATTGCCATTCAGCTGAAAGATCTCTACTTGCATTGACATCAACCTTGGAATTTCTGATTTGTTTTTCTGAAGTAAATGTTGAATCGTGAGCAATTTGAAATTGGTTGACTTTGGCTGGCTTCAGGCTTTGGTCCTCCGTCGCCAATATAATCTGATTCTTTTTTAGCTTGTGATTGTTGTTCATCAGAAAGATCATCATTTTTTATGGCATCAACCAAGTTGGATCCTGCTGAATTTTCTGTCCATCGTAATTCTGATATTGTAGCCGGAATTAGTGTTGGATAATGAAGATTTTTCAGATGTTGGATTATCTTGGATAATGAAGATTTTTCAGATGTTAGATTATCATTGCGATGGCTTAAGACTATGACTTATAGTAAACATCTGATAACAACGTATTAATTTTGCTTAGAACTTTATATTGGAAGTCATTGAAATTTCATTGAAATTTTTTTTGCTAACATTATATCCTAATATATTGTAAGTTCGTTTCTTTCTTAAGTTAGGACCGCAGAAAGATCACTTCTTTCATTGGCATCAAGCTATCAACCAAGTTGATCCTGCTGAATTTGCTATTTGTCATAAATTTCTGATATTTTTGTTGAAATTGTTGATGAATCACGAGTAATGGGAACCGTAGGATATGACATTGTGTGAAATAACTTAAGACTGCAATCATAGCTATTGATATAAATGTAAATTTATTTTGCTGATAGAATTTATAAATTGGTTAATATTCTGTTAAAAGGTTTTGGCTATAGTTACAGCTAGGCGATTCTTACATAATTAAATTTCAAAAAAACTTTGCACTTTTATTGTAGTTTAATTAAAATGGTTGTCTAGCATTACATACCAGGGGAGATTCTTATGTCATTGTTATTATCCCAATTTTGATACTCCAATCATATGTATGTATTTCACTCTTTGAAACCTGGTTATAAGAGAAGAGAAATAACTCTCTTGAAGTTTGTTTTATTAATGGGAACATATCTTTTGTTACTAGCATCGTTCAATATATAATGATAATTTTCAAAATGGTTTAGGTTTTTGCTGGGGCAGCCCTTGGTCTTGTTCTTGGTGTGAGTTGGTTCTGGATTGTGAATAATATGCTCATAGATTACTTCCCAGCAATTGAGGAAAGTACAATTGGGAGATTCCTTTACATCAGGGACTCCTCACATATACCTAATGTTCTCAAATTCGAGTACGACAATGCTAGAGCTGCTCGGAAGAAATCAACCGATTGAAGCGGTAAGTTATATCTAGTCAATGCAGTTGAATACAATTCCGACTATATTTTTTAGTATCTAGAATGAACGTGATTTATATTTTTGATGTAGATGGATCCGTGACTGTGAATTATCTGTCTATAATGCTCCATGATTTTCATGATTTTTATATTATGTTGAGGTGATAATCGTTTTTTATTGAAAATTAATCCTTTGCTTAGACAATTACGTTCGTCCCTCAAATATTTTGAGGATGAATATTGTTTTATGAAAGGTTGATAGTCAATATGTTCCTGCTCTTTGTGGGTGATCTTTTTCTCACAACTCATTTGTGATAGAATTAGGTCCCTACCCAACATTTGTATATTACTTTGTTATTGTTGGTCTTTCCTTCAACAGCGGATGATTTCTTTTTGATGATTGCATGAAAGAAAATACAAATGAGCAATTGTTTTGCCCAATTTGAAATAACTTTCAGTTCACTGTGCCCATAATGTGTATGTAATTGAGCCGCCAAATGTCCACTTGCATGAACTCTTCAACCAATAAAGATTAAAGAGCTAAAATGCATGCGTAAACAACCTTGCAACTTTCAATTCACTTAAGTATTTCTCCTGAGGTTTCTTAACAAAATCTGTTGTTTACTCTTATTTTGCTTAAATTAGATTCAGGAGTTGCTGATACTACTTGCATGTCATCTGTGTGTCACCTTGATGCTACGTTCGGCCTTTCACCATTGGAGTTTGGCTGATGTAATTACATTCACATCTTAAATTTGAATAAAAATAAGAACGTGGGAGAGATATTGAAAGTATGGGAGTATAACTTACTAAGAAATGCTTCTCAAAGGTGATTTTCTGTAGTAGTTAGTCCATTAGCAAAACCTTGCTTATTTCAGATTAGGGTATTTATCTTCTTGTTTGTGGGTTCCCATGGAGTCTTTGCAATGTGATGGACATTTCGAATTGTTGGAAAACCTGTTTTTATCTTCAAATAAAGAGTGTCGTGTTCTGTCCATCGATTCAAATGTTACAAACTCCATGTCTTGGTTGTGATTAAACTCACTACTCATCTTTTCTGAAATTTGCCATCTTGTACATTGCTTTACTTAAATATTACAAACAGTAATGTATGATACCACATTATTACTAGTATTCTTATTATGACTTGTTACTCTCTCATTTTAATGCAGGCTTCTTGTGTCGTTAACCAAATATGCTAGTTTCAAGAAAGGTGATCGTGATCATATGCGTCTTGTGCACATCCACCTAGTTCTTATGTGAATCAAGTTGTACATGAAATTGTATCCATCATGGCAAGAGGAAGATACGGAAGTAGTTGCTTTTATACTTTGGTCAACTGGATACATGTGGCTTATAACCCACCCTTGATTCTTATAGTACCTAGGTTACTTTGTTATGTGAATGTGCAGTGAACCACGATATTGTTATTGTAGATCTTATTTCATGTTTTATTGCTTCTATCAAATTGAATAGTCCTGTGTAGGACAAAAGTGATCTCAGAAAGTGTTCAATGTCAGCAAGTAATTGGTTTTTCTTTTATCTTTACACGATCTGTTATCTTTACATGACATTACTCTCTCATCTCTTGATTATATTTAAAATTTCAAATCAGACATGCAGAAATTCCGAAATTCATGATTCATCTTTGTTTGGCTGCAGTGTTTTTTTTTCTTTTTATTGATGGTTTTGGGGTTTTACTTGAACATCACAACGATTTAAGCTCAAAATCTACTTTTACGATCATCTTAAAGTTCAAACCGCATATTGGCTCATTGGATTCCCTACATATCCTCTCATCCAATACTCAACACAAAAAAAAATGAGCAGACCCGGGGGTATTTTGTAGATAAAGCTCCATGTGTTTCTTTATTTTGGGGTGGGTATGGGGGTGTTTGTGTCGCGGCGGCGGGGTGGAGAAAGAAGGTAGGGACCAGTGATTAGTTCATACAGATTTGTTTACCTGAATACTAGTATCTTTTTATAAGGCTTGCCACAAAATGATGGTCTCAATATCTTTATAACTTTTTAGCAAATTTCTAGCGATGTATCCCAACAATGGTCGATATATTAATCGATATGCTATCCAATATATCATTTTATATAACTTTGTCACTATCCAATATATCCTTTTATGTAACTTTGTCACTGAACGATATAGCTATGTAAAATTTCTTCAATGTTTTTCAAGTAAAAACTCCAATCATATGAAACGTTTTGGAAAAAATTGTTGAGCTCTTTTGCCGAAGGTAAAATATTTACAATTGGTTACTGATCCAAATTCCTAAACATATATTGTTTACATCTTTGTATGCTTAGATTTGATTAGATATGTCTAGGTAACATTTTAGAATATTATATTATATAATCACATCATCCAGTATGGCCATCCAATATGGCGCTCGGATACGTGTTACATTATTACTGATATTTCTCCAATATCTACGATCCAACATGGATTTTGATTGTCCGATATTTCCTCAATATCCGATATTTAAAACCTTGGCATGTACAATTTAAATAAATAAGGAGTAAAGGTCAATAAAAGGCTTTCTACTCTTTCATCTGAAAAGCATTTTTTGCATGCTCGCCTCAAGTCTCTAGCATCCCTTCAAAAATATCTTCTTTCACTGATTGTTTTGCATATGATCTCAAATAGAGCAGTACGTGGCTGCAACTGCAAGCGTCTCAAAGGACGAAGCCTCTTGCGACGTCAACATTTGTGTCAGTAGCAGCATCTTACTTGCATATAAATGCCGGACACAGTATCTCTGTTCCTACAGAATCAAATTAGCAATTAGATGCTAAATAAGTCTCGATTAAATCTAAAATGTGAAAGCATCATTGCAGCACAATGGCCTTCAATCATGATCCGAGATAACGATTCAAACTACGATCAGAAACATAGAAAACCAAATTGAATAGAACTAGAAACAAAAGACACTCTTAAAATCTTTGTTCCAAAAGAAGTATGTTTCAAAATTAGCAATGAGAGAAAAGAGAAGATAGTCGCCCTCAAAATTATGAAAATAGACTCAGACTACCGCAGGAACAACCTTTTGGTTTCATCTAGAACCAAACTGATGCTCTCCAGGAACTGAATGAGATGGGTAAGCTGATTGTTCATATCATAGCGGTCGATGCAATCTTAGTGGCAATGCTTCGTTTTGTTTAATTTCAAATCTGCATATATAGTACAAAATAAAATAAAATAAAAGGGTTATTACCATAATCACCATATATGCTCAGTGCAATCATACTAACAAATATGTGCATTGCACCGGCAGGAAGCCATCTAATTATAACTTGGACAGTATGTGCAAAATACTCCTCACAATGTCGTGTATTAAACGATTAGAAGTATTTGATGATGATGAGGTTGCCCATATTTCTCCATCTATGGCCATACCTGATAGATATGTGGGAATCCCTGGTACAAAGGACCATCTTTGGTCCTTCGTAGCAAGTTTGCTCATTCTCATCCACCCATCCTCCAAATTACACTAGAAAATGTGGATTTCACTTGATCTATTTATTGGTATCACATTTTGCTAGATAAATCGCCACCTTGTAACCGTCATACTCTACTTATACCAAGTGACAACCATGTTCTTTGTGAGGGTGGGTGCGGGAGCATGAGCGCTTGCATCCATGTGTGTGGACAGGCAGGCACACGTATTCACGCACCCTCACCCACCAGACAACAGCGTTGGCGAGTGTTTGTGCACAAGGGGAACATGACTTTTGCAGTTCTATTCATAGGAATTTTTAGCAGCAACAACATTTATAAAGAAAAGTGAACAAGCAATCTTGATCAGCGAATTAGAGTTCATTTACTAAAAACATAAATCAGGAAAATGGTTGCAAATTTTACTTTAAAAAAGCCTATACCTCATTTCAAGAAAATCACTAACCAAGAATTAGAACTACCCACTCGAAGCCCTTGCCCTTCACAAGTACACAAAAACAACGGGCCTGTTCAATCTGGCCCTTCTCTATGTCAAATAAAAGCAGCCCCTTGCCCTTCTTCTCACCAAGAGTATCCACAAAATAAATGCAATTCCTTTCACAGCCCTCCAGATCTCCAGCACAAAAAGCCATAGCTTGAACATTATCCACAAATAGCACATTATCACCTATGCTAGTCAACTCAACAAAAACTATTTTCTCATCACTTGAATCCAACCAGAGCACTTTAAATATCTTATTACTCTTATATCAATCAAGTTCCCTTTTCACCACCACCAACTCCTCCCGTGTAGATTCAACAAGATAATCAAAAGCCGTCAAGCCCACAACTGATGGAACTAATTTCTCCCCGACTTTGTCAAGCGTGTGCGCACCGAAAATTGAAATGATTTTGTCACGACACCTGATATATAGAATCCCCCATCATGATACACAAAATCGATATCTGGATAAAAACACTCTCCTTCAACGTCCTCCATGAGCTCTCACCGAGCCTACAGAGAAAAATATCACCACTATAGGGAGTAAAAACTGGTACAAGATCAGATCCAAAAACCATAGCTTTCATGTACGGATAAGTTACCACGTGACTGGTCAAAGGCAGCGGTGGGAGAGAGACGGAGGAGCGTGTCAGAGGATTGAACAAAGCTAGGATTTTGATGTCGTGTGGAGTGAGGAGCCAGCCGCCGGAGCCCATGGAGCGTATGTTGTTGACACAGGTCCAAGCTTCTTATATGATTTTGAAGTTAGTCTCTCCAATTAAAAGTAAAAGTAGCAATTGAAAGGATTACTATTTATTAAGTAAAATCTATTCTCATGAACTCTCAAGTCTCCCAATTCTCATATTTTATTTCACATCAATCCCTCTAGTATTCAAGTCAAAATTCATTGTGTGGTCAATGTATCTACAAAAGTTAAGTTTAAATCTGTGGATCACCAAAAAAATGATCTGAAATCCACTATAATATTAATATAACAATTTCAATCATTTAATTGTTATATTGTGAACACCTGGATACGATTCACATATCCATTAATGCTTATATATATATATGACACAACTGTAACAGGTTGTATGAAGAGCACCTTCTGCTACTCTGGTCTGACAGTTCACTTTTTCAATTCTGTATAATATTTGACAACGTGGTGTTTATGTGGTTGATCAGTGGAGCGAAATCTTGGCAAAGGATGGGCGTAGCCAGCTGAAGAAGGCCTTAGTAGTGAACATTTGGTCATGTAGGAATGACAAAGTTTTTTATATTAAGGAAGAGATGCAAGTAAAGTGATGGCAAGAACTTTGTTCTTTCTAGAGGAGTACGCTCAAGTGCTGTGTCTTTCTGCGTCCATTCTGGGGTCACACTTGTATTGGACAGTCTCTGAGCAAGTTCATGTCAAGTTGAATTATGATGATGCTTGTCATACTAGTACAAATTCAGCCAGTATTGAGGTTGTACGTTGTGACAATGAAATTGTGATTCTGTTTTCTCTGACTCAACGGCGGAAACATTGCTATGATCTGTTGATTTGTGAATTTGCGATTGAACATGTCCTTTTAGATTGTTCGACGGCAATTGTTGCTCTCAGCTCAAATTCTTTCTCTTGCATCCTTCGCGCGCCTTATCAATGATATTATATTACTCGCAAGATATTTTGTCTTTTGTATACCAAAATATGTTTGTAACAATATTTTTGTAATAAGTTGTGTACATCTCGTGAAATCTAAGGTATTTTAAAATGAGTCATCCAAAACACATATAGATCAAATAAGTCACCTAAATTTCATAACTTGTATCAAATAGATCCCTCAAGTTAGAACATGTTATTTTTTACCCTTAAAAAACTTAATATTGTTGTATGACCTTGACATTTTCTGAAATCGGAAATCACAATAAAGATAAACAATTATCAAGTGAAAAAAAAAAACTAGAGGGGGGAGACGAAAACAAGTGAGAGGAATGAAAAGTGAGAACAGTGAAGGAATTAGACTGTTCAAATGGGCTCCAATGGGTTAAGCAAAATGATCAACATAGATATTAGCTGAAAATTTATAAAGAATATGAGGGTATAATCAAAAACTTTAAAAATGTTTTAAGTTCACAATGAAAGATAATAATTCTAACATGAAGGATCTATTTGATACAACTTATGAGAATGACAACTTATTTAAAGTATACATGAGCAGGACTATCATGGACCATCATCAGAAGAATTTAGGATCTATTAGAATGTTTTTTATTTTAATAATTAGTAATATTTGATATAAGCTTTAATTCTTTAATTTTAGTTAGGATTCAATGATTTATTTAGAAATTTATTTTTATTGATGTCATTTTGTTCTAGGTTAGTTAACATTTGACGAGATTGCATCTTTTAATTATGTAATCCTTCAAGAAGTAGACTATCGTGAATGGAAATTTGAGCTCTGAAAATTCTCTTTAGTATATGACTTACTAACTGTCTGAGCATATGGAGTGTTTTTTGGCATATGAATTGCCCCTTTGGTGTGAAGCCCTTTATATGATTTAAACCTCCCTCTTTCAATCTTAGGGTGTGCTTGGCAATCACCCAAAAATTGGACCAGGTTCAACTCTAGCCCAGTTCTACTCTAAATCAGTTTGGTGTTGGACCACTACCCCCTAGTCTAACACTAAAATGCTTTTATGACCTTTTTTGGCCTAAGGAAAATTGGGTCAGAACTGTCCAGTTTTTGTCAATCAAAAGCAAACCTAAACTGGGTAAAGTTCAGTCCGAGCCCATATTTAAGAGTTTGCCAAATGCACCCTTAGTCTTCAATCTAAAGTCCACTTCAATCCTAGCCATCCACCCAAGAAGCCCACAAAACCTACCGTCAAATCACAAACTCTTCATCCATTTTAAACAATTCAAAAGAAAAGAAATTCCTATAGGCAACATTACTATTAATGAATGAACAGTGACTCTGGTATTATTTATGGCGGAAAGAAACCTGGTTACTGTTCACAAGCAGCTGAAACACGTGTTCATATTTATGCAGGAACAGTACACTAGTACAGTATTACTGTTTATGCACCCCTTTCAATTCTGACGATGCCCATCATCAGCCATTGGTGACCTTGGACATGCCTTTTCCCATGCGGCCGAGCAATTACCCTCACTAGGAGTATGATCTCAGTCCAGCAAGCCGTCTCAAACGAGTGAAAAATAGTTATCAAAGAGCTAGCTTGAGATTCACCTGCCATTGGCTTGGAGCCCTCAGCCCGGTCCCCCATCAATATGTGTATATGGAAACTTGTTTTAAACTACTTCAAATTTGGGGGACCAATATTAACAATTTGGAGACCAATATTAGAAAAACCCAGAAATTAAATGTTGTAGACTGGATTTATTACATCGGAAACCATCAGAAGTTAAGATATTTTCAATTTTATTTAACTAGATCTTGCACTCATATATTGATAAGTTTTCTTTAAGATACAACCTAGCAACTTCTTTTCCTCTTCTTATTTCACACTGAATAAACAATTCATACCATAGAAGTTGGGAATGTGGGATGCTATAGTGAACCATAATCTGAATTCAATCATCCCGGATTCGCGGTGGAACACGACCCTATTCACCAAGTACAGTGATCCGATTAAGAATGCAAACCAGTTAAATTAAAAAAAATACCTCTTCTTTAGAAGAATAAACCACAAAAAACATGATTCTCAAGGTTCTACCATTAGTGATATCAACTAGCATATTTCTTATACTTGACTCTTGCAAACCTCCGATTCATACACTTAAGAACAGGACCTGAAACGTACACGTTCCCTAGCGTGCGGTATAAGCCTACACCCTCGTACCCAATTCCTATCCCGTACCGTCCCTTGAACCGGAATGAAAAGGGTTCCATACAATTATGATTCATATGGTTGGAGAAAAGCATAAAGATAACATGGATATACTTACGTTCAGTATCATATTAAAAAGCTATTAGCATTCATAGGCTGCATTGAAACGTGTACTTGTATGGGTGCAAGTGTGGGCACAAGACACATCAAATTTGCATAGGATACAGGGACAAGGTTCGTGTAAGCAGATACCCATACAATCCTTTAAATCATAGCTCCAAATAGGATATGGGCTGAAATGAACCCAACTCATGCCAACAAGTTCCATGAAGTTAATATGAACCATAGGATATATGTCCAAGAAGAGTATGACAAATATTTTACATTAAAACGTGTATTATATAATAGAACGCATGCGTTAATATATGAATGCATATACTCAAGGAATGTCTGGTACATACTGATATCCGGTGTGTTGGCAACATATATAAGAGTAACACAAGTGTTTTACATTAAAACATGCATTATATACATACACACATGCATTGACACAGCCCCTCATCCACTGACCCACCCGGCTTAGCAGGCCGGCGTTTGTTCGTGCTCAAGTGCACAACACTACTTCTAAAATTCTATTCGCAAGAATGTTTACCAATAACAACATTCATAAACAAAAGCAAAAACAAGCAATCGTGTCAACAAATCAGAGTTCATTCACTCAAACATAAATCAGGAAAGTAGTCACAAAAATTACCTGATGAAGAGTCTTCCTCATTCCAGCAAAATCAGTATCTAAGACTCGGAACTACCCCGGCAGAAGTTCCCCAACTCCTTTCAGGAGTAAAGGGAAATAATGGGACTTGTTCAATCTGGCCCTTCTCTATGTCTAACAATTTCAGCCCCTTAGCGTCCCCACCAAGATAATCCACAAAGTAAATGTGATTCCCTCTACAACCCTCAAATTTTCCAGCACAAAAAGTCATAGCTTCTCAAGAGTGTGCGCATCAAAAACTGAGATTACAGAGAAATGCCGCGAATTATAACGCTCTCCTTCTATCCTCCTCCATGAGCTCTCACCGAGCCTGCAGAGGAACATATCGCCAACGTTAGGAAAATGAGCCGCGAAAAGATCGGATCCGAAAAGCTTAGCCTTTGTGAGCCAATAAGTAGCCCTCCGCTCGGCCAAAGGCGGGATGGGAGGGAGATCGAAGAGTGCGTCAGAGGATTAAGTAAAGCTAGGGTTTTGACGCCTTGGGGAGTGAGGAGCCAGCCGCTGGAGCCAGGGCAGTGTATGTTGTTGGCACTGCCGTAGCGAGCTTCAGGGAGAGGGAGATTGTAGGTTCGGTTGTCGGCGAGGTTGAAGAAGAGGCGTGGGTGGTAATTCGTTCATCAGCGGGGAGAAGAAGCCGTGGGAATTGAGCGGGGGGCTGGGGAATGGTTTGGCGGCGGATCGCCACCGGACGCATACGGAGCTGAAGCGGATGAGGTCGGGGATTTGAGTGATGCGGTCGACGATCTGATTATTTTGAATTTAGTCTACCCAAACAAGAGTGAAAATAGCAATTAAATTGATTATTATAAAATCTAGCGTCGTGTTATACTACATTTTGCACATCTCATGTCACTTAAGGGACCTAGAGCACCAAACACTCAAGAGCTTCAAGAGGCTTCCATCACTAATTAGCTTATGAGTGCGACATAAAAAAATTGGCAGCGAAATTCTCATGTAGCATAACATAAAATATTAAACTGCAAACATCAAGACTTGTAAGTGTCGTAAAAAAAAAAGCCAGGGTACATAGTATATAGGAGCAAGACAAGGAAGCCATAAAGCATTTAAGTGGTAAATTCGGAAAAAAAATCCATATTAATCCCTTAACTCTTTTCTATTTATTTTGAAATTAATTCCTAAATTGTTTTAAATTACTATGAAATTAGTCTCTCAGTTCTCAAGTCATTTTAAAGTTTGTTCTTCAAATAATTGAAATTACTATTAAATCCCTCAATTTATATGTAGAAGCGCAATTGGAGGGTTGCTAAGTAAAATATAATGTTATGGACTATAAATTCCCCCATTGCTAATTATTCTTTTCAAACTAATCCCTCCAATTAATGTTAAATCAAAATTCACCGTGTGGTGAACATATCTAAAAACAATTAAGTTTAAATCTCTGGATCTCCGAAAAAGATCTCAAATCCACTAACATAATGTTAATAATAACAATTTCAATCATTTGATTGCTACATTTGAACATCCGAATATGTTTGGATGCAAATATCTATTGCTATATACTAAATTAACTATATATCACTAATTGCCAGAATTACAAGGAACCGTCACAAACAAATTAAGAGTGGATTAAAAAAAAGAGTTACTAATCTTATCTTTTTTAACATCATGAAATTAATGTTTCAAATATCTCGGAGCGGGGTCTCGCTGAGGAACGGCACAAGATTTGGGCTCGAATAAACAAGAACCTCATTTTCACTCCACAACCTCCTTTCGTTGAGGAAGAGCTTGATCTGGGGATCCACCGTGATTAGGGGAATATGGATTCAGATCTCTATTACCATTTCAACCATTTAATTGCTATATTTTGGACATCTAAATCAACTCTTAATAATTGCATGAATGACCAATGATAATTGCCTTAACATTTCTTCTTCTTCTTTCTTTTTAATATTAATTATAAAACTCGATCGAGACCTCCACAGTGCTTTACCATTTACTGGCTTCTCGCCGGATTCAGCGCTATAAGATGGCCTCCTTTTTTTCCTCCAGCTTTTACTTATTATACCCTCAATCCTCATCTCATTTTACATTTCCTTTCAAAGAACTGACAAATCTAGGGGTGGTAAATAATCAAATCGAATCGAATACTAACGTGTTCGTATTTGTATTTGTTTGAAATTGTCAAATTCGAACCTGGATTCAAATATCAATACATGGAGTTTTTTTAATTCAAACTCAAATACTTGGTAATTGATGAATATTCATGAATATTCACGACGATTTATCGAGTATTAAAGTATATTCATTTCGCTAAAGAATATTTTTTCAATGAATTGTTCCTTCATAATTATGGTGTAAATGTATTTAATTCAAATATTCCATTAAAAAGCCGATATAAGATTACTAAGCCTCACAAAATTAGCGTATAGAGCTTAAGCAGAAATTTTAAGTGAGTTGAAAATATAACATGATGTGAGTAATAATACAAATTATAAACGATCAAATTTTACACAAATATTTAATAAGCAAACGAATCAAATATACATATGGCTAAATTCTATTCATTAATGAATTCAAGTACTAAAGCTTTTTTGTTTAGTATTACATGAACTATCTGTTAATTATTTGGTTCGTTTCCACTAGGGGTGCATTTAGTTCGGATACGGTTCGGATATGACACTTATCATAAACATAACCACTTTCTGAAAACGAATACGGATACGGATTCGGTTCGGATATTCATCGGTAAGAAAAAAAACATTACCATGTCCGCATTAAACGGAAATGGATACGGTTTGGATATTAGAGGTTCGGATACGGATACTAATCGGATATTTGGGGAAAAAATATGAATAGGATATGACAAAAATACATATGATTTTAATAACTCGCAAAGTAAGACAAGTAAGACAAGTTACCTCAAGACTTTGTTGCTATTCTGCATGACAAACCTCAGAACACCATAGTAGACCCTAAACAGAAAATAAAAAATATTAAATACCATAACTAAAATATGATAATCAACGACTACAACTGACCTCACAAACTACAACTTACCTTAAATGAACCATTTGATGTCCATATAAAGTCATTCTCTCTTTGATTCATAAAGCTTTTGTCATTCTCATGGCAATAAAGTCACAATGTTAGTGGCAAAAAAGCACGCAATAAAGTCATAATCCGAAAATAATAGTCACAAATCCGAAAACAACGAGTCACAAATCTATAAATAACAAATCACAAATCCGAAACTTAAGTCACGAACACACTTAACATGAGCAAAGTCACATACAATAAATTAAAAACCCACAAGTTCTATAATATAGTTCCCTAAGAAAAAAACATGCAAACTAAGACAATCATATTCTTGAGAAGAAAATATAAACCAAAAGATGAGACCCATCAATGCAAGAGAAATATTAAATCTCATCATCCGAGTCAAGGACCTCCACGATGTCACCTTGAAAAAATAAAAAGAGCAATTGTCATGTTAATATGTGAAAATTTTTAAATTTCAAATCATATGCTTATGAAGTTAAATAACAAACCTATGGGTGCTTTTATAAACGTTTCGGCAATCTCCGATTCGTCGTGATCCGAAAGCTTAACCACATCAAGAGCATCATCATTCATAGTTTGCACTTTTGTAACTACAAAAAAATTATTAGAATAAAACATAGAATCATTTAATGTACAATTAACCAAATATAACAAAATCTATGCAAAAAATTATAAATTTACCTCCTTTCTCCGTTTTAATCCAATCTTGTGCGCATATCAACGCCTCTACCGTATTCGTTGTCATTCGACTTCTATAACAATGAATCACAAGCTCCCTGGTGCTAAAAGCCGACTCGGAAGCCACTGTTGATGTCAGTATACCCAAAGCATCTCTTACAACTTTTGCTAGTACAGGATACCTTCCAAGATTTGATTTTCACCAATCTAATATATCAAATTTCCCCATAGTTTCATCTTCGCATCGGTCAATACTCTCTTCTATATATAAATCCAAATCCGTCTTTATAGGCTCTTTCTCAATAGTTTCAACAAATTGTGCAAATCTAGACTTTCTTTTGTCACCAACTCTTCCCACTTCCTTTGCTTGTGAGCTTGAAGCATTTTCATCATTTTTGGATTGCTTTTTTCAAGAGATGCATACTCTCCATGCAACTTTTTGATGACATCTAAAATTTCAAGTGTACATCATTCACCATCCACGCCATAAATCTCCTTAAAGTAATATTTTATTACAATTATTTTGTACCTCGGATCAAGAAAAGTAGTCACCGCAAAAATCTTATTACACATGCTCCAATATTTATCAAATTTTTTTTCATTGCAAAATCCATAGCCACAATTGTATCATCATTACTTTTCAACCATTCCATTAGAAGCAATTGAATTTTACAAAATTCTTCAAATAAAAGATTGCATGTAGGATACATACTACCGGAAAGGAGATTAGTTGCATCATAAAAGTTTTTCAAACATTTACTCAAAGTTTCAATATAATTTCATTCTTCCTCCGAAGGACAATGAATGTATTGTCGTCGCTAAGTTCAAATCTATTAAAAGCAACTATGTACAAAGCATTCATCAACATTAAATAAGTAGAACTCCATCTTGTGCAACAATCAAGGGCTAAGCACTTTTCTCCAACCACATTAACTTGCTTCGCAACATGATAAAAATTCTCTTCCATCTTCGGTGAACATGTAACATATTTAACATTAAGCCTTACTTTTTCAATAGCTTTAGTGATAATTTTAAGCCCCTCTTGAACAATGAGATTTATAATATGTGCTCCACATCTCACATGAAAAAAGATTCCGTCACAAGGTAGATACTTTTTAAGACATTCTTTCCTAATTTTAATGGCAACATCATTAGCTTTATCATTATCTATCGTAATTGATAAAACTTTATTATCAATTTTCCAATCAAGTAAACGAGTGATTAAAACATTGCATATATTCTTCCCCGTGGAGTTATGGACTTTAATGAAACCAATTATACGTTTTTGGAGTTTCCAAGATTCATCAACATAGTGAGCGGTAATGCACAAATATGCCAAATTTTGTGAAGATGATGTCCATTTATCCATTGTCAAGCTCAACCTTATGGAAGATGTGGCAAACAAATCAAATAAAGATTTTTTATATTCATCATAAACTTTCATACATAACTTTGTGATTTGTGCATGACTTGAAACCTTGTGATTTGGACGAAGAGAATGCACATATTGTAAAAAGAAGTAATGTATGACCAAGTTAAATGGATACTCATGGACGATGATAGCTTTTGCAAGTAAAGTTTGACTCTTCTCATTGTCAAAATGATAATTACGAAGTGCACAAGTCCATTCTTCATTTTTTATAATAGCTTGAACCAATTGTTGACGAATATCGGGTCTCTTCTTATTAAGGCACTTCATAATGTAATTTCTAATGTGTAGTACCCCTTGAACTACATCCATCACATTCAAAGTACCAATGTTTACATTTCGCTATCTTGACTTTTATTTCAACTTCTTTCCCGTCGACAATTTTTTTTTCAACTTTATCAATTTTCTCAAAGTCTAACCATACATCGGAAGTTAATTTTTTTTTCTTTTTTCTTAGATTTTTCCTCTGTTTTATTAGAAGACTCTTCTACTGCGGGTTCAATGATCGGTTCAACGAGGAGTTCGACTGTGGGTTCTTAGTTAGAAGCTTGCACCGACGGATTAGACGACATGATTCTAATACCTATTCATTGAAATTTATAACCTTAATCAAATAAAAAAATATAAATATAATGATGCAAATTACAATCATATATGCAACTAAAAACAATTATGACTAATAGGTAATGGATTTTTATCAAATAAATTAGAATTTTCAATTCAGTCAACAAATGCTAGAAACTGGGATTTTTATAAAAAAAAATTAGAGCTTAGGGTTTTGAATTCCGTATACCAAATTGAGGAGGAGGAGAGGATGTTCGACATCGTCCATCGGCGTCGCAAAGAGACGGAGCTCGGAGGCGGGGCAGGAGGCGGAGCTCGGGGGCGGGAGGTGGAGGTGCTCGGGAGGTGGAGCTCGGGGGCGGCGGAGATCGGGAGGCGAAGCTCGGGAGCTGGGGAGGCGGCGGGGCTCGACGCGGAGGCAGATTGGGAAACGTAGACGGAGGCGGAGCGGGACAAGGCGGCTTGGAGGCGGAGCTGAAAATTGGATTTTCTTTGGAGGCGGGCTGAATTTTGGAGCAGAGGGACTTAGGGTTTGTGGAGGTTTTTTGAGTTAGAATTGGGTCAGGTTGTGGATTTCAACCCAATATATGTTATGACCCGACCCAATACAAGTGTTATATATAGCCCATTTTAAATATCCGGATATTTGGACTGTATCCACAATTTCGACCCAATAACCGTATCCGAAACTGTATCCGGATAAAAAATCTAAACCATAACCATTCCCGAAACCATATCCGACCGGTTTCAATTTTTCCCTACGATATCCGCTTTCTAAACGGATACAGTTACGGTTGGTCCGGATAAATCCGGACCAGTTTGCACCCCTAGTTTCCACCCCTTCTGACAAAGAACTCAACAAACCATCTCGCTCCAAACTGTATTTAAACAAGAACCCATAAACAGAGCGAACAAATGATGTATAAGAATGTTTCATCATGGAAAGCCAATGTATCTCAAGATAGTGAGTGAAACTTCAAACTACAATCAGAGACACAAATAGAACTGCAAATGGAACACTCTTAAAATCTCAGTTCCACTGAACCTGATAACACAACATTCAATGTACACGTTGAGATATATTCACTTCATACATAAAGCATGAATTGCTCAGACAATAATAGCTCAAATAAAATGAAAAGTTTGTGATAATGCTCTACGACAGTCACAGCTCAGACTCAATCGAAATCCTCAATGAGATACAGAACCAACAAAATCTAATCTCTTCAAACAACACTCAGGAGGCAAGCGCACTTCGTCACCTCTTCTATTATCATGCAGTTTCAGCTTATACATAACTTTTTTCATGTCAGTTAAGTCTTTACCATCCCTTCAAATGTCTTCTTCATGATCAGAATAATTTTGCATGTGGTAGCAAGTACCCTAGCTTGTGAATTTAATCTAATTCGTGAAAGCATCATTTTACAATGGCTTTCAGTCATATCTCAGGATAGTGATCCAAACGACATTCAGAGACAGAGCAAGGAGAATAGAACTGGAAGTAAAAGACACTCAAAAGCTTTATTTCCTCAGAAAATGATAACACGAAAACACAAGCAGGACTAAATAATAAAAGCTCAAAGAACGTGACAACTTTGTAACAATAATCTACCACAGTTAGAACCTTAAACAGGATACAGAACCAAGAGAATTTACTCTCTTCAAACAAAACTCAAGTCTAAAACACAATTCATGGCCTCCTCTTCCATCATCAATCAAACCATAACTTTAGGTGAAGTTGACACCATCTAACATATCAAACTCTTCCCTTAACCACTGTACTATCCTGTCCAAAAAATATATAATTAATTCAGATCTACATAGATCAAAATATTAATGGACTCTTAACATAACTAATAGTATCTATGAGATTCTCTTTTGCAATAACATAAGAACTAACTTAAGAGGAGACTTACTCATCCTTTGATCTGCTCCAAAGTAAAGAAAACAGTGCATAATACCACTCTTTCAACTCAATCTACTTTTAAAGACTCGTCTAAGCTATAAGACTCTACCACAGATCAATCCTGAAGAAGACATTCAAACAGTTTGTATTTATTTCTCATGCTTGTTCTCCATAAAATTGAAAATAAAGGCTAATGCTCATTCCACAATAAAATTGAAAAAGGAAATCATGAATACTTCAAGCAACAGGATCTTGGAATGTTATACAGAGCAAGCAAGATAGATCAGTGATCTAAGGTCCGAATCTAGAGGAAGTGTTCAGTAGGCTCGTACTTATCCTTGTCGATAAATAAATACATAAATAATGCATCAAGAAATTACAACCAGTGGTCTTCATTGTCAAAAGTGGAAAGGGGTAAAAAGAAAAAGTGACATGAAATTTCAAAAAATGAAAAAGTACCCAAAACATTAGTAGTGAGGAACAAGTGAAACTACCTTAAAAGCCAGGAAAACCACCTCTTTGCTTTGATATACACTACAAACCCTGGATTTTGGGATTAAATTCCATGTTAGATGACAGAGCAGTTACAGACGTTGTCGATTCCTGTTATTATTTGCTTAAGCAGTGCAATAGGCATGGATAGAGTTTGAAATTACATGTGTCATACAAAATTCACTAAAGATATAGAAAAATGGGATTTTCTCATATTTGTCTTCCAAATTGTAAGTATTTTACAATAACTTCTTAAAACACGTGTAGACTAAATAAGCCACCTAAATCTCATAACTTGTATCAAATAGATCTCCCGGATTAAGACATGTCATTCCTAACTCCAAATAAACTTAATATCATTAAATTTTCCATTATACCCTCTTCTTCACAAATTATATGTTGTGTGAACTTGACATTTTTTTCGGATCTGGAAATCACTAAAAACCAAATATTTAACAACAATTACCAGAGGAAAAACACCAAAACTAGAGCGAGGAGATGAAAACAAGTGCAAGAAATGAAGAGAAGTGAGAAAAATGAAGGATTAGATTTGATTCCAATGGGTTATGAGAGATGACTGTTATAGATATTGGCTGAAATTTTATAGAGAATACGAGGGTGCAATGGGAAACTATACTAGTTGTAAGTTTAATAGTTTATTATGGAAGATAATAAATTCTAACATGAAGGATCCATTTGGTACAACAAATAAGCTTTAGCAAATTATTTGAGTTATACATGTATGGCAAAACCTAATTCAAATACTTAAGGTTTGGGAAATGAATACTAACGATTTGGGAGACCAATATTAGAAAACCCCAAAAACGAAATATCATAGATCACCTTTATAGAAAATACATCGACAGAAAACATGAGAATTTAAGATGTTTCCAATTTTAATTAAACAGCACTCCTATTGATGAGTTTTTTAATAAGATCCTACCAAACTACGTGTTCTCCTCTTCATATTTCACACAGAATAAACAACTCATTAGAACATTTTGGATACAGGAAAGCATAAACATAACATGGAACATCCTATTAGCTCAGTATCCTATTTAAAAGCTATCAGCATCCAAATGTTCCATTGAACAGGTTCGAATATGGGTGCAGCATATTTACACGACATGAGAAATTTGTGAAAGGTAGAACACAGTGACAAGGCTCGAGTTTGAAGTAGATGCCCAAACGATCCTTTAAAATCATAGTTACTGGATATGGGCTGAATCAAATCCAATTCATGCCCATTGGGCCACAAGTTTCACGAAGTTAATATGAAGTATAGGATACACATCCAAGAAGAGTATGACAAGTGATTTAAAATAAAAAATATATTATATAATAGAGTGCATATGTGAATAATTGTATGAATATACTCAAAGAATGTCCAACAAGTGTCCGGTACTGTCCAATGAGGTGACGGCTCATTTTTCTTAGCGATTTACCATGGACAACCATCACGCCCTATGTATACCAAGAGAAAACAATGCGCTTGTGTAGGTGGATTGAAAACGCGATCACGTGTGTAAACATATGTGTGTGTAGACACACGGGTAGGCACATGCATGCACAAATGTATGCACACGCCCCCTCATCCACCCACCCACCTGGCTGAGCGAGCATGTGTGCGTTCATTCTCAAGTGCACAACAATACTTTTGCAATTAAACTCAAAAGGATTTTTTAGCAATAACAATATTAATAAAGAAAAGCAAACATGCAATCTTGATCAATGGATTAGAGTTCATTTACACAAAACATAGATAAGGACAATAGCCGCAAAAGTTACCTAAAAGAAGCCTTGCTCATTTCAACAAAATCAGTAATCAAGGCTTGGACCAGCCAACGTAGCTCTTCCCCAACGTCCACGCTCTTCAGAAGTAAACGTAAACAACGGGGCATGTTCAACCTGGCCCTTTTCGATGTCAAACAACATCAGCCCCCTATCTCCCTCCTCGCCAAGACCGTCCAAAAAATAAATGCAATTCCATCTACAACCCTCCAAATCTCCAGCAGAAAAAGCCATAGCTTGAACTTCATCCACAAACAACATATTGTCACCTATACTAGTTAACTCAACAGAAACAATTTTCTCATCGCTTGAATCCAGCCAAAACACTTTGAATCTCTTACAGTCACTCTTATATTTCCTCCCCACCAACAACAACTCCCCCTGAGGAGATTCAACGAGGTAATCACGAACCGAGTCGGATCGAACATAAAACCCCCCGAGCTTTTCAAGAGTGCGCGGGTCAAAAACTGTGATTTCATTACAACTCCTGACATAGAGTCTTCCATCGTGATATACAAAATCAGTAGCTGAATCATAATGATGTCCTTGGATCCTCCCCCACGAGCTCTCACCAAGCCCGCAGAGGAAGATGTCACCAAGATTGGGGAAAAGGGCTGCGAAGAGATGGGATCCGAAGATCTTAGCTCTCATGTACAAATAACCTGTCATGTTCTTGTCCCACTCGGTCAATGGCAGCGGAGGGAGAGAGATGGAGGAGTGAGTCAGAGGATTGAACAAAGCTAGGGTTTGGGTGTTTTGGAAAGTGAGGATCCAGCCACCGGCGCCGGAGTAGACTATGCGGCGACGAGCCCAGAGAGCTTCAGGGAGAAGGATCTTGTAGGCTCGGTTTCGGTGGGCGGCGGGGTTGGAGGAGAGGCGGTGGCTGCGGGCTTTTTCATCGCTAGGGAGAATAAGCCATGGGGATTGAGGGGGGAGGACACTGCGGGACGATTTGGCGGCGGACCGCCATCGGATGCAGACGGCGCTGAAGCGGATGAGGTCGGGGATCTGGGTGATGCGGGCGGCGATTGATCCGAGGAGCTCGGGTGGGAGGTGGGCCCAGTCTCTTTGTTCGAGGGTCGCCATGGCGGGACACGATGGAGATGGGAACGGCGAATTAGGGGCTGTTTGTTTGTCCTGTTTGTTTGACTAAAAAAAAAAAGAAATGGAAAACTATTAAAATGAAGAATTATTTTGGGAGTGTTTGGTTAGCTAAAAAAAGAAGGAAATTAAAGAAATGGAGATGAAATAATGTTAGTTGTCACCTTATTATTGGATGATGTGAGTGATTTTTTAAGAAAACTAGTTTTGATGTTGTTTGGTTGACGAACAAAATAAGAAAATGTATTATAAGAAATCTATTTCCTGTAGTTTGTTATTTTTTTTTTGTTTGGTTCATTCTTAAAAATAAGAAATGAAATGAGATGAGATGAGTTGTCATTGTATTATTCGGTGATGTGACCCACACTTAAGGAAATTGTTTTCACAACTTTTTGGGAGGAAAACAAAGAAAGGAAATGTTAATGAGATGAGATGAGTTGTCACCATCTTATTGGATGATGTGAGTGATTTGAAATGATGAGAAGAGATGAGTTGAATGATGTTTGGATGAAAATAATATTTTATTAGATGTGGTGGATGAGTTGTTTGATGAAAGTAATATATTATTAGATGTTGTGGATGAGTTGTTGAATGAAAATAATATTTTATTAGATGTTGTGGGTGAGTTTTAGGGATGGAAATAGAGGAAATGGATTATTTTGAGATTTCCACCTTTTTCATTTCCATTTCTTGGTTTTTAGGAAATAACCAAACAGATAAAAAAAAGAGGGAAATCAAAGAATAAGAAACCTATTTCTTAGAAATTTTATTTTGAGGTTGTTTGGTTGGAAAAAAAAGAAGAAAATTAAAGAATAGGAGATGAGATGAGATGAGTTGTCATTATATTATTGGATGATGTGAGTGATTTTTTTAAGAAAACTTATTTTGATGTTGTTTGGTTGCCTAAAAAAATAAGGAAATGTATTATAAGAAACTTATTTCCTATAATAGGTTCTTTTCTTGTGTTTGGTTCATTCTTAAAAATAGGAAAATAAATGAGATGAGATGAGTTGTCATTATATTATTGGATGATGTGACCCACACTTAAGGAAATCAATTTCCTTGTTTTTTTGGAGGAAATTGGTGGAGATGAAAGTTTAAGGAGATGAGATGGGTTTTCACCATATTATTGGATGATGTGATTGATTTTTAAATATGAGATGAGATGAGATGAGATGAGTTGGATGATGTGATGATAAAAATAATATTTTATTAGATGTTGGATGATAAAAGTAATATTTTATTGGATGAGTTGGATGATAAAATAATATGTTATTAGATAAATTGGATGATAAAATAATATTTTATTGAATGTTGGGGTAAGTTTTAGGGATGGAAATGGTTGAAAATAGGAAATGGGAGATTTCCATGCTCCCATTTCCTATTTGGGGCTGTTCGTTTCGCAAAAAAGAATGGGAAATCAAAGAATAGGAAATCTATTTCCTAAAATAATTGTTTTAAGGTTGTTTGGTTGGTTTAAAAAAGAAAGAAATTATAAAATAGGAGATGGGATGAGATGAGTTGTCACCTTATTATTGGATGATGTGAGTGATTTTTTTAAAAAATTTGTTTTGAGGTTGTTTGGTTGGTTAAAAAAATAAGGAAATGAATAGGAGGTATATTATTGGATGATGTTTTGAGGTTGTTTGTGTTTGGTTCGTTTTTAAAAATAAGAAAATAGATGAGATGAGATGAGTTGGAGGTATATTCTTGGATGATGTGACACATACTTAAGGAAATCAATTTCTTGTTTTTTTTTTTTGAGGAAATGGATGGAAAGAAAGGTTTAATGAGATGAGATGAGTTGTCATAATATTATTGGATGATGTGTGTGATTTTTAAAAATGAGATAAGATGAGATGTGATGAGTTGGATGATGTGACACATTTTTTATGTTTGGTTTATTTTTAAAGGTAAGAAAGGAGATGAAATGAGATGAGTTGGATGATAAAAATAATATTTTATTAAATGTTATGGGTGAGTTTTAGGGATGGAAATTGATAAAAATATTATTTTATTGATTTCCTTGTACCGATTTCCTTTTATTTGATTTTAGGAAACCAACCAAACGGGCCCTTCTTGGTTTTTAGGAAACCAACCAAACAGCCCCTTAGGGTCAAGGGGTGTGTGTTTCAACCATGGGACAGGGTAGGTTACAAATTCTAGGAATGAAAAAGTGAGTTTTAGGATTCCTTAAACTTAGTTTGTTTCTAAACAAATTTTGGGATATTAGTTCCCCAAATTATAAATAAAAAAACTAATATATTTTTAGAATTTGTGAAATCCCCTCATTAAGAGAGGATATGGGTTGGATCTCTGACAAACCCACTCCACCTCATCAAAACACATCATCAGCTTCCGAAAATCTCTCTCTCCCAACCCTAGAGTCCCCGTCGTAATTTTCGCCTCCCTCCTCTATTACCCGCCTCCTTTATTTTCCACTACCAAACCCTAACGTTCTTCATTCCTTTTCAATATTTTTCCAACAAAATCTTGCATGTCTCCTCCTTTTTCGATGTATCTTTGGTTTGCAAGAAGATTTAGAGGTGAAAACAACAGAGATTTTGGTAAATTTATTTTGGGGATTTCTGATGATGCAGGATTCTAGGGTTACAACCGATTCTCTCTGAAGCTACAGATATAAATCTCGCACCCGCTCTCTAAATTCCTGTTGATTGGGGATTTCTGTTGATTCGGGATTTTAGGGTTCTCATATTCTAGGATTTTTGATTGCTTTAATTTGTGTTAGGGTTTTCCAATTAGGATTTGGGTTTTGATTTTGATTGCTTCAAATCTGCTGCCGGTGATGATTTTTTCCACCAATTTAGAGTAATTTTTATTTTTTGTTTCTGATATTGGGTTGGAGGACAGGACAAAGTTGAGGAGGGTTGGGTTGTGAAGAGGGAGGTTGATTTGGGAAGGGATTGATGCGGGTGATGATTTGGGTTGTTTGAGTGATGATTTGGGTTGTTTGGGTTAGATCGCCCCGGCCCGGGGGGGGGGGGGGGGGTGAGGAGAATGGGTTGCTTTTTGGTTCCTTGTTTTTATCATTGTTGCCATCGTTTTGTTTGATTTAAATGACATGGTTGAGAAGGAGAAAGAGAGGAGAATGAATAGGTTTTGCTCTTATTTTCGCCCAATTCTCTATTTCTGTATTGGGGTTGAATTTACTCTACTATTTTAGGAGAATGTTCTGCTCTTAATTTCTTGCCAATTGTAAGATTGGGTTTATTGTCCTAATTTTGTATTTGTTCAATTAATGATATGTTTAGCATGTCATGAAGCCATCTATATTTTCTTACATCTCCTTTTTAATTGTTTTAATTTGGTGAGAATAAGTTGAACATGTATGCTTAACTTCCATGTAGATGAACGACATAGAAGAAGAAATGTTAATGAAGTTGTCTTCTAATGCTACTATTTTTGTCGTCATTAGTGTGTTTGTTTGTTTAGTGAGGATACGTTGTAGAAGGAAATCAATCACTTATCAACCTAAGGCGGGGGAAAAAGATTGGATAGATTCTAGACTTTGGCATATAAACCGTGTGTTCAATGGGTATAATGAGAGTTGTAGAATTATGTTAGAATGAGGCTACGTGCATTTGAAAATCTCGTTAGAATAACAAGATATATACTGGCCTACTAAAAGATACATGAGATGTTAAAGTAAAAGAACCATTGATCATGTTCCTTAACATATAAGCCATAAAACCAAAAATAGAATTGTTAGGTCACATTTCATAAGAATTTCATAAGAGTGGGGGAAGAATTTTAAGATACTTTAACAAATGTTTAGAAGCCGTTGGTCGTTTAAGGGGGTGGTATATGAAGCAAACACCAAATAAAGTATCGCCAGAGGTTGCCACCAACCCATTGTACTATCATTATTTCAAGGTAATCACTACGATAATATAACTACTTATAATGTAACACTTAATTTTTTATTATGAATAATTGTTTAATACATCATATAGGATTGCATTGGTATGATAGACGGAACTCATATCTACGTCATGCTTCCCAATAGACTTGTTGCAATTTTAGAGGTTGTAAAGATGTAACTCAAAATGTTCTAGCTGCATGCACTCCCAATATGTTAGTTTCGTATGTTCTAGCCGGATGTGAGGAATCTGCAAATGATTATAGAGTTTTGCAAGACACGCTATCTAGACCACAACCTCGCGGATTGAGAGTCTATGATGATAATAAATCAATCAAATAAAGTACGTCTATTTAATTAAAATTAAAAATTTTACTAAATTTCTTTTTGGTAATTATAGGAAAATATTATTTTTGTGATGCGGGCTACACTACTATGCCTAGCTTTATCTCCCTATATCGAGGAGTGTGTTACCATTTAAATGAGCATAAGGGTAGGCCAATCAATAATAGACAAGAGTTATTCAATTTAAGACACTCATCTCCAAGGTCTAAAATTAAATCAACTTTTGGGATATTAAAAAATCGTTTCAAAATCCTATCTGCAAAGTCACATTACCCTTTTCCAACTCAAGTTGATATAGTTATTGCATGTGCTATACTTCATAACTATGTCGCCATAGAAGATCTGGGTAATGAGTTGTTGCATGAGGACAATTTCATTGAAGAGGATGGTGATGAAATAGCTAATAAGGGTAAAGACGGTGTTGTTGACTTTACTCAAACTATGACTCAAAGAGAAGAAAGAGATTCAAGAAATTAATGGAGAGAAAAGATGGATAAAATTGCAATTGAAATGTAGGAAAATTATTGTAATAAATATCATGGTGGAGATACAACCGAGATTGAGATGTAATTTAAGCTATATTTTCCATGCATTATTGTAATCGTTGATATATTGTCTACTATCTTCATGTAAGATAGAACATGCTTTATCATAATGAATTATATTATCATTATTTTCATTCTATTATTGTACTAACATGAGGTTTAACTTTTTAATTTGTATGTTTTTATTTATAACAACCAGGCATGGCAGACTTTGATGACAGTGATAAATGCAAGGATGCTCCTTCACCTAGAATTAGGGGTGAGCACGGTTCGGTTCGGGTCCGTTTTACCAAAATTTGAACAACCGAACCGAACCACCTACAATTCAAAACCGAACCGAACCATTACAAATCGGTTCGGTGCGGTTCGGTTCGGTTTGTTCGGTTCTAACTTCATCAAGTATAACTTCACTTCAATTTATCTTTTATATATTATTATTGCCCTATGCCAGCATGTATTTGTTTTTTAACTTCACTTCAATTTATTATTCTTGCTCATGTATGTATAATGTTTTTAAGTGAAGTAACTTGTCCTTTTGGATTAAATATTAGACTCTGACGTTGTAATTTTTTTAGTAACGGACTTGCTTTGTCTTTGTGCAGCAAGCTTTGACTTTGGTTTTTGTGGAGACAAAAAAAGGAGCTGACTCGTTAGAACATTGGTTATATATGAATCAATTCCCTGCAACTGCTATTCATAGTGATCGAACATAGCAGTAAACCCACAAATCAAAGGCACAAATATATTCGGTTGGTTCGGGTCGGGTCGGTTTGAAAAATTATCAACCCGACCCGAACCGCCTTACTCATAAAACCGCTTTTTTCAGGTCGGTTCGGGTCGGTTCGGTCGGTTTTTTCGGTTTGAACCGAACCGTGCTCACCCAAACCTAGAATACCCACTTATCCATACTTCACTGCTCCTCCACCACCCACTACAGTATCTTTCCCTCTACCACCCACTACACTATCCTTCCCTCCTACCCAATACATGTTTGTCTAATTGTTTTGATGATGATTTATAAACAATTTACTTCTAATATTGTTTGTCTAGTGTTTGTATTTTTGTATCAATTATAGACAAATAACATGTTGGAGGATGGATGGAATTACGCCTACACGATCATATCCAATGGAGGTTGGAGGAATAGTGGGTGAAGCCTATGTAATTCAAATTGAAGATCCAAGTTCTAGCTTCATCCGCGAGTTTACCAAGTCAAGCTTATTGAAGATCAAGATCAAGCTTGGGTAACATTAGTTTAGATTTATATTATGTGTGTTGGTACTTTAAGCTTAATCATATACACACACACGTATTTGGTTTCTATGTATATATATAGTTATATATACATACATGTTTTTTGGGTTTTTATGTTTATAAATATGAAATTACATATTTAATATTTACTATTGTGTTTTGGTTTAACTACATAGATATGAAACAACAAACAAAATTATTCACATTTTTATTTGTTTCATATTCTATTGTATTTTAGAATTTATTGCATAGAATATGCAATTTTGAGAAAATATTATTTTTTTAGTTTATGGACTTAACAATAATCATAGACATCTTTTATTAAGTCTACAAAATTATTTTGTAATGTTTCAAAACATGGTTTAGCCAAAATGTTAAATTTCATATGTTTACATTTTTATGTTTTGGACTATTTTGTAAAATGATCATATTTCTCATTTGGGAGGTCCTTTTTGAAAACCAGTTTTTGTAGCATGTGTATTATCATGTCTACAATCATTTCCCAAAGTTTTATATTTTTTTGAATTTATTTGATATTTTTAAATATGGTTTTAAAATTAGAAAACTATTTTCAAACCTGGAATATATGAAATATCAGTTAGCGGTCGACCGACCTTGGTGCTGTGGTCGACCACCAATAGTCCAGAGACTGCATGTGCTTTATTTTTCAACAGCTCGTGGTCGACCGCCATTGGCGCTGCGGTCGACCGCCATTTTTTCAGAGACTTGAGATTTTTTTTTAGAACTTTCCACGGTCGACCGGATGTGGCTCTGCGGTCGACCGCGACTTTTCCAGCCTGTTTTCCAATGGCTAGTTTTCAGCCACGGTCGACCGCCAGTGGCTCTACGGTCGACTGCCATCCAATAACGGGTAGTTTTATGATTTTTCCAGCTGTGTTTTTTGAGGGCTATTTGGTCTTTTTGCTTGAGTTTTTGCTGATGTTTTGGGTTCCTATAAATACCCCCTTGCTCTCATCTTTCATACTAACTAATGAAATATTTTAAACAAGTTTCAAAGAGTTTTAAACAAGGGTTTAACTTTTTTTAATGTTTGTTTAGAAGCTTTTAAGCAATTGAGGGTTTGAGTTTGTGAAATCAATTCTACAAGAGCTTGAGGAGATCATCTATTGGAGTTTGAGCATCCAACTATTCTCCCTCTATCTCTTGATCCATTGAAAAGTTTTCTAAACTCTATTTCTAGATTTTTTATATATTTGATTATCATTGTTATTAAGCGAAAATTATATTGAGTTTAGTTTTGATTTATTTTATCTCTTTGTACACACACAACCATTGAGCTTATTGTATTTGCATACATTGTGTAATTGGGTTGTGGGTTTGTGTGACTTAGAGAGTGAGCTTACAATTCGTTCTCATCATTGTAGAGAACAAACACTTTCTATTTGTGCTTAAATTGTGAGGATCACTTTGTAATACACTAGTACACCAAGAGGAGTGTGTGGTGAGAGACAGGGTCGTCCTAAGAGGAGTAGGGTAGGTGGTAATACCTAGAGAGGGGTTGTAATTCCTAACACTTGAGAGAGACACAGGCTAGAGACCAACACTTAAGGTGATAGTTAGTGTAGTTACATTGTGAGTGTGGATTGTAAAGTTTTCGGTTAGCTAGAAAATCGTATTGTGAGGTGTAAACGTTTTTCGGGTAAGCGTAGAAAACCCGGCGTGATAGTGGAGATCTCCTCGAGGTGAGGAGCGGAGATGTAGGTCGTGGGGACCAAACTCCGTGAACGTATCGTTTGTTTGTGATTGCATTGGCGCACTTATCTTATGTTCATATTTCATATCGCCATTGTCTATTGCTCGTTATTTATATCGCACACTATCTTGTTTATTTTGTTTACCCTTGTGTATATCACTTATCCTTGCATAGTTATCTTGTTATATATCATATTTTCTAGGATATTTGTTAGTAAGTTGTAATTGGTATTTAAATCGGATTAGATTAGCATAAACCCTATTCACCCCCAGGGTTCTTTCCTAGTGGCATTAGGGTCTAACAATACATTGCTCCACCTTCTTATCCAACTTACAATCTTTATGATATCAACTATTCACTTATGACTCAACAACCTATGTCATATGTGAATATGCTTAACAATCGCCACCCACTTATCCATACTTCCCCCGGTACCCACTCAAGTGAGACTCATTCTTTGAAGAGACCAATTGCAACTGATATTGGAGATAAGCTACCTCACCAAGCAAAAGAAAGAAGCGGGCATTTGCTAAAAGAAAAATGCAACCAAAAGTCCTAAACAAGAAAGAAAATACAAGGGGTGTGGCTAATGCTAAGGTGTGCTAAACATGATGATGTGTTAATCCCTTTTCTTGCTTAGATGGCGAAGGATGGTCTCAAAGTTGACAAAAAGTTTAAGGTGCTCGCATATCAAAAAGCTATAGAGGAGGTCAACAAGAAGTGTGTCACTGAATTCACAAAGGAGAATGTCATGAACCATGTCAAGTGCTTGAAGGGTAAATTTTCTGATATGCACACTATCATGAACACGAGAGGCTGGTTATGATCACATACTAAGATTATCATCATCGATCCAGATTGTTTTGATAAGTGGACACAGATAATTTTTTTGTTAAATAAGCAAACATTCAATATTTAGTTATGAAAATATTAATTTTTCATTATTTCATTTGACAGGACATAAAATGCAATAGCTCTAGCTTGAAGGACTATTTGAACACTCCTCTCACACACTATGAGAACTTGTGTTATATTGTGGGAGATGACTGTTTGGTGGAAAATTCGTGAAATGAAAATGAAAGAATTGTGTTTGATTTTTATTCTCTCAATCTCGATTACAATTTGAATTCCCGATTACAAAAGAGAAGAAGATCGACGGAGATCTCCCCCCTTTGTTTAAGTCTGGATTCTTCACAGTGGTGATGGAGTGCCTCCCTCGAATACTCGCGTCGAGTTTGCTCTTCGTTAACGATCCGAACGTCTTGATTCACTAGAACGGTATCTCCTCCTCACGATTTGACACTGTGAAAAACTTACGTGTCAAGCTTTAAAGAACTCTTGATGAGTTGATAACTCTGAACGAGTTTGAAACTCTATGAAAGAGTTGATTTAACCGAAATCGGTTTGTAAGCCAAGGATGAAGAAAGCTTATGTTGTCGATCTCCAAAGCTCCAATAATTCTCCTAAAAAGCCAGCCGAAGATCTCCTTCTCGTTGCCAAGTCCCCGGGCTAAAAGAAGATCAATCCGAGAGCTAAAACCAGAACCCCCACTCAATTGAGTTTCTCGCTATTTATAAGGGATTAAGGGGTGTAACCGCCCCTTAATTCGCTCCTAAGTAGGGCTGAATGGGGTGTAATCGCCCCCTTAAATAGCTCCCCAAATCGTGGGGAAAACGATTTTGAAACCGTTCAGTTCGTGCTTTAAACGAGTCAAATGTTAAAAAATAGCGTTCAGGGCCCGAACTCTGCGTTTTAGACTTGAAACGCAGAGTTGGGCCTATTTTGGTGGCTGAACGCACAGATCGCGCTGCGTTGTAAATCTGAAATGCAGAGTTGGGACGCAGAGATGAACTCTGCGTTTTGGACCTAAGACGCAGAGTTGGGCTATGTATGAACTCTGTGTTTTGGACCTGAGACGCAGAGTTGAGCTATGCATGAACTCTGTGTTTTGAGTCCACGAACTCTACGTCTGGACTTGAATGTTGGGGATGGCCTATGCATTTTGACTCTAGAACACGGGCATGACCTCTACGTTTTGATATTGTAACACAGGGATGACCTCTGCGTTTTGATGGTGTAACACAGGGATGACCTCTGCGTTTTTATTTGAAGAGATCGTTAATTTGTAGTCTCTTTTGCTAGAGCGTTTTACAAAGACCATCATATTATAATCTTCATCTTGGATCATTGAAAATATGAGAGTCGTCAGATTGTAACTCCCGATGTTAATTGTGAAGGCTGTTGATTAGAGCTTTCATCAGTTGTTACGAAGCTCGTCAGATTATAACCTTCATCGATCTACGTGAAAGTCTTCAAATTGTAGCCTTCTGAAAGCCGTCGAATTGTAACTTCCATCATTGGTGTTTGATGGGGATTAACTATCTATTGTGATTTTTAGACAGCCTACAATGACCAAGCAAAGGGTGATCTCACTAGAGATATGACTAAAAAACTTGGCTCTAGGCAACATGTTATAGTTGATGAGGATTATATAGATCTTAGTGATAATGAGGTTGATTTGTCCTCTAGCTCACATCTTGAGCATGAGATATGGGCAAAACAACAACACTCGGGCTCAGATTGCGAAGAATTCTGGTGGGATAGCTTCTACATCAATTGATACATCAAATCCTAAGAAGAATAGTAGCAAGACTAGCAAGGCTAAAGAGGATGATTCTCTCATGCGCGATTTCATTGAGTCAATGTCCTACTTAATTCAACATCAACACATATTACATTGAAGTGAGAGCATGGCGAAGGCTTTATTTGCGCATGAGGCTGAGTTTCCTGAAGACACATTGGACAAAGTTTTTGATTATTTGTATGATCATCAATCAGATGCTAAGAGGTCGATCATCAAAACAAAAAATGCTCAAAAGCTATACAAAATTGTTAGAAGGTTCTAATATGATTTTCACTATCTTGAGTCTCATTCCTGATCGCCTCATTATTAAAAAATTATGGTTGCTTTAGGTATACAAAATTGTTTGTTTATCCTTCAACTCTATCGCATTGAGTTGAAGTAGATCTGAACAATATGGATAGACTTCAAATAGTAGGAGGGGGTAATTTTAGTTAAACAACTTGTAAAAAGAAAACTTTATATATACTATAAATATTCTTTACTATAAAAATTTTAGGTATATTAATTCAATATGGTAGCATTGGGGTAAAACATCGTAAAACACTGTCTATATTTATAAGAGAATTTTCAAATATGTTTGATTTGGGGTTATATAGGTTTAAATATTTTTTTATAAATAAATGTGAAAAATGAGCTTTTTGAAAAGGCAAAATTTCACTATAGGTCCCCAAATCTTATTTGAATCCTTAATATTTCAAAGTCATCAAGATCATTAATGTTTTCCTCATCATCAAATTAGATCCTCTTTGAGATTTTCCATTATCCATTACTGATGTGGCAACTTACAGAACAGTCTTTTCTCTCTCTTTTTTATCATGTAACCCCTGTAAGTTTAAAATATTACAATAACACGCTATATCCCCCTAAAATATTTAAAAGCTACAAGTGATCAGTTAAAAATACAACTAGCTGTTGGCCTTCTTATTTTGATGATGTTTAACAAACAATTTATTTCTAATGTTGTTTGTCTAGTGTTTGTGTTTTCGTATTTATTATAGACAAACAACGAGTTGGAGGTTAGATGGAATATGCGCTACAACGATGATATCCAATGGAGGTTGGCGAAATAGTGGAGTGAAGCCTTGCAATTCAAAGTTAAAGATCAAGTTCAA